>LGRX02001755.1:0-19226 GCA_001247695.2 Cymbomonas tetramitiformis | reverse complement strand
CCGAAGGGCGCAGAGCAGCAGCTTGAGGGGAGGGTGGGGCGGGAGGCGAGTTGCACAGCTGAAGGGCGCAGAGCAGCAGCTGAAAGACTCAAAGACGGCGTGCCAGGAGGGCAAGGAGCGGTACGATGTGATAGTCAGGCGCATGTCCGCGGAGCTCCCAACAATTTACGGGAACATGACAGCAGATCTTGAAAATGCAATGTTCATTTTTATCGCCTGCCAGGTGAGCCCATGTCAGCCAGCAAGATTGCTTCTAGATCGTGACTGCCTGGTGTTGGAGGGACATCCCGGTCTGCAAGGACTGTGCTTCCCGGTCAGACTACGGATTCGAGGGTTGGGATTTCGAATGTTTCCAAGCACGATGCCTGTATTTCGATGCTGGGACAGCCAACGGTCTCCCCGGAGAGCGCCTGCATTCTGAGGCTCGGAGCTTTGATCCAACGGTCTACCCGGAGAGCGCCTGCATTCTGAGGCTCGGAGCTTTGATCCAACGGTCTACCCGGAGAGCGCCTGCATTCTGAGGCTCGGAGCTAAACGGTTCACCCGGAGAGCGCCTGCATTCTGAGAGGCTCGGAGCTTTGATCCAACGGTCTACCCGGAGAGCGCCCGCATTCGAGGCTCGGAGCTGATCCAACGGGGCCCACCGAGAGCGCCTGCATTCCCGAGGCTCGGGAGCTTTGATCCAACGGTCTTCCCGGAGAGTGCGTGCCTGCATTCCGAGGCTCGGAGCTTTGATCCAACGGTTCACCGGAGAGCGCCGCATTCTCGAGGCTCGGAGCTTTGATCCAATGGTTCACCCGAGAGTGCCTGCATTCTGAGGCTCGGAGCTTTGATCCAACGGTCTACCCGGAGAGCGCCTGCATTCTGAGGCTCGGAGCCACATCCTTCATCGAATGTGAGCTGCCGACTCCGGATGTGCTTATCAGATTGGTTTATGCGCTGCAATGCATGGCACGGCTGTTGTAAGATTGACTATCGGTCATGCGTTGGATGTCTCGCACAGGGTCGGCTGGCGAGTGCAGAGGCGCAGGTGTGGGACACAGTGCTGCCTGGTGCCGGAACGGCAGCTCCAATGCGCACAGTGCTTCTTTCAGAGGCAGAGTATCAGAAGCTATCCGAGGAGCAAGACCTCATCACATCCACCCTAGCCTATATAACGGGTGAGTGGGATGCTGTTTGAGCTCACGACATTCAACAGGGTGCCGGAACTTGGTGGCACTCATTGCTAGATGTACCTTGCGAGCTCAGGAAAGTGTTGAGCAAGACCATCTGGGGCGGCAAATACTCGGTTGTACACATGGTTTCAGGTGGGCCTTCAGTGCTGCTGGCAAAGATAGAATTTAGCCTAAATGCGCCTGTATCAAGATTGAATCCGATCCTCGAGGTGGCTGATGGGATGATGTTCCAACTTGGTGCGGCCTCTTACTTAATCGTAAGTGTAATTGGATGAACATATTATATTCCTAGGAAACTTGGCTAAACACACTCTCAGAAAATTCTTCTGTAAGGGGAACCCAAACTTTAGGGGTGAATTATGAAACATATGGAGTGGATGCTTGCGACGACTGGTGTATGCATACATCGGTGGAGGTGGTTCATGAAGAGCCAGCGTATGTTTACCTGTGAACAATAAACCATATGTGTTCACTACGGATGCATAGATGTACCATCGAACGAGATGTGGCTGGTGTTTTCTAAGAATGCATTCATTTGCAGGCGAACGATGTCACGATTTGTGCCCGGAGGCACAGCGTGAGCCGATATGCCTATGCGTCTATATGTGTGTCATCGGGGGTAATCTGGGATTGGCACGATGACAGTGAAATTGGGCTTGAAATCACGATGAGAATGAATACCAGATGTCCGGGGTATGACAGTATGACACTATGACACTATGACAGTATGACAGTATGACACTATAGTAGTATGACAGTACTGTGGGGGGGTGTCATCGTGAGACTCAGTCAGACCCTCGAAGAATGGTCAGATTCGCACCGGGGTTGAAAAGACAATGAAATCGAATATCAGATATTAAGGTTATGACAGTATGACAGTATGACGCTATGACAGTATGACAGTATGACAGTACAGTAGTATGACAGTACTGTGGGGCAGTCATCGTGTCAGCCTGTCGGCATAACATCTGAATCGAGAATGACGAATCGGAATTAGAAATGAGATCGGATCGGGAATTGAACGTTGAGCCGAAGTGTGACATCGGCTCTCGAGTGGTTGACCCTGCAACCTGAGTGACGAGTGAATAAGTGGAGCACTTGAGAAGTGTTTAGCCTTCAGAACTCGGAACCGAATTATCGTTTGTACCTCAATCTGGCCCCGATCCAGTATATTATAAAATCCGAATTGTGTACCTTTGCACGTTCAATCAAAAACATATTTCCGAGCATCTGTCGTAGTGCCCCAGGCACAATTGGTATCAATAAGCGTTAACTGAACACCTCCGCGCGTTCAGCCACGGCCACACTGTAACTTCCGTTATACTGAAGGGGGAGAGCCGTACTTTTGGGAAACTCTGCGCAATTTTTACGTCAGAATACTATTTTTTTTCAAAGAAGGAACCCGTATTCTGCTCCCAAAAGTTACCAAATATCAGCATAACGTCCCCTTAACACTGGGGGCCCAACCAGGCTCTCGTTGGTCAAGATTGGTTTTCCGATCTTAAGTTCCAAGTCAGCCCTGGCTACAAACAACCGTCAGAGAGCACCCTAAAGGGTTTCCCCGGTTTATAGTAGCCAGAAAAACCTCATAGCCCACCTCCCAGAGCCCTAAAAAGGCGAAAAACAGCCCAAAACAGCCCAAAATAGCCGTTTTAGCCAGTTTCCAGCCTACCCCAAAACCTCTCCCAGTAGCCCCCACCACCAAAAACCCCTTCCTTAGACCCCATAGAACAGCCTAGAAACCCCTGATACCGCCCTCACGGCCATCAGCAGCGGGGAAAGCTCCACCAAACAGCGCTTTCAGCAGTTCCTGGACGTTTCTGGCAGCTCTTCAGCACCTCCTGGTATCCTCCAGCAGCGCCCTGACTGGAGCATTTTTGGGACCTACGGAGCATAAATACCGTCTGGGACCTTACTGGACCTCTGTATTGGACCTGACACCCTTCCTTTCGTTGCTGCTTGACTCTTGCTCGCGCGCCTAGGCACTCAAAAATCGTGTCGCGGGGCCCTGGCCAAATTTTGAGTTCGCTGGTGTATGGCAGTACCCCCAGACCCAGACAAATACAGAAGAGCGTGGTGGAAGCAAGGACCTATTAAGTGGGTATTCCCTCCAGATCCTACCTACCCACCAGCAGGCGCTTTCTGGCAGAGCGGCCCTCCTTCCCCTTCTTCCTCTGACGACGAAGAGGAGGACAACGACTGAAAGCCTGGACAGGGTCACACTGGCTATCCCACCAGCACACTACGACCGCGAGTGGCATCACCAGGGGAACTACTTCTTCATTTACCCGGCTGACCAAGATTTAACAATCTATCCCGCGCTTCCTGGTGCATTTCCGATAGCTGTAATCGACGGTGTTCCCCCATCGCCAGACGTTAGTCCTCCTCCTTCGCCCCCAGAAAGCGACATCGAAGAGTAAATAAAAGGCGGGCAGACTATATCCTCTGCTCACCTGTGGCTTTTGCCACACCCAGCTCTCGATTTAATCAGCTCTACAGTCAGCATGTCACAACACACCTCGGAGCTGCTTTCCAACATGGGAGTCAATTCAGAGTCGCTACGCCCCCCATTATTTTCACCCTTCACCTTTCCATCCCCCACTGCATTCGCTTCCACTTTTCCCTTCCCTCTCCCGGGCACCACCATGCCCTATACCGTTGTACCACGCCCATATACCCTACCCGATGGCACCCCTACGCAAGCTGTGTGGAATGGCTCCAGCTGGGTATTCCCCCAGACAACGCCCATTGCTGGGGGAGTGTCCCAAGTACCATTTACATTGGGGACCCATCACCCCATGGGTTCGTACCCCACGCCATATCAACAGCATCTGCAACAGCAGCAGCAGTGGCAGGCGTACCAGCAACAGTGGCCACAGCAGCAACAACAGCCGCTGGAGCCAGTGCAGCAGCAGCTACAGCAGCAACAGTTCCAGCAGCAGCAGTTACAGCAGCCCCATCAGCTGATACCAGCTACCTCGGCGCCTCATGATTCTGGTGCGGATCTCTCATCGCTGCAGCACTTCATCAACATCAGCGCCGCAGCTCTGCCAGACCCTCTGCAGGCACCCCCTGACAGCGGAGTTCAGCAGAGCGTACCGGGCGGGACCCAGCTCTTGGTGCGCCACCTCCCCGCGGTGGCAGCAGCCTCAGAGACCCGCCGGCGCCGGCGTTCCCGAAGAGTATCCTCGGGCCCTGCGACGCATGGTAGGCACCTTCCAGGTCTAAGCCATGCACCTGATCACTCCGACCCCGACTCCGGCACGGACGTCAGCCGCACCAGCACGGGGTCCAGAGGCAGCCGAAGCACGCAGGCACGGGCTGAGCGCAGGCGGAGGGCCGCCCACAGGTCCGGTTCTGACTCGGACGCGAGCAGCCGGAGCGAGCACATTCGCAGGGAAGTCCTGGCGGCAGTACAGGCCCTGGACATCTCCGCGGTGCTCTCGAGAGGACTCGCCCCGCCCGGCGCGACGACATCTGCAGGAACCTCTCCATCAGGCGACCCTCAGAGCAGCGCACAGGGGGCCCTGACGGCGGACCATCCACTCGAGGCGGACGCCGCTGACAGCGTAACCCCCCCAGTGTCTCAGATTGTCGCTGAAACCGCTCCCGCCGAACCTCCCACTCAGGGTCGGCCAAATCCCCTCAACATGATGGTGGCTCGCCGGCGGCAGTCGGTGGAGACGGTAGTGCACGGCGGTGGCAACCCTGACTCGGAGCTCAGAGACCCCAGTTCAAGGGACTCGCCTCCAGGCCCCCCCAGTGATCCACCTCAAGACCCCCCTGACGACCCCGCTCAAGGACCAGAGCCCTCCTACCCTCAGTACCCAGAGGTTCGGGCTCTCTTCGTCACCCATGACGGTGGGTCATTGTGGGTACACCAGTCAGCGGGGGTGCGAGGCGCGGCAACCGTCTCCCTACCATGGGATGAACGCCGCCGGGCTGGGGTGCAGGGCGACTCCATCCTGTTCAGGATCATGCATCTGCTGGGAGCGCCGTTGACTGCCTATGCGCGCATGGGAGGCCGCTTACACCATGCACCTCTACCACTTACCAACCCTCGTGTGGAGACCTGGGTCCTCATGGTCGACCGCGAGGTCATGGATATGGCTATGGGGGACCCAGCCGCAGCCAATGTGCGGTCTACGAGCATGGGGCAGCCAGTGTGGGAGTGGATTCCTGCCACTGCGCGGGAGTCTGAGATGCAGAACTTCGACCGGGACGGGCTCGCCGCGTGGTCTGAAGTCAGCAACTCCGATTGGTACCGAAGCATGAGCGTGGTGGCCGCACAACCATCCACTCCCATGCCCTTCCATACACCTCTTCCACTCCCCGCTCCACCATCAGCCCCTGCATTACCGCCCACTTCGACTGCAGTCCCCACAAATCCCGCGCCTGCGCTCCCGCCCGCGCATGCCCCGGGACCACCACCTCCAGCCCGTTTCCCCCACTCCGCCGCCGCAAACCCCGTTCACTCTGCCGCTGCTGCGAACCCCGTACTCTCTCCCAGCGCCACCCCCTTTGTACCAGGCATCATCCGACTGCCGCAGGGCACTAATCTGCGAGCATCCTCGGACGAGGTCCGCCTGGAGCACAAAACCAAGGAGATGGTGCTGAAGCTGATCAAGAGTGTGACCAGATTCCCCCGCTCCGCGTCCGACACTAAATCGGCCGACAAGGATGGCCTCCTGACGCAGTTGGAGCACTACTCCAACATGGTGCGGAAGATATTTCAAGAGGCCATCGTGATCGAGGCGCTGACCACTCCCAGCTGTACGCCATCTGTATCGACGTACCAGGCGAGCGTATCGAGCCTCCTTTGGAGCTTTAAGGAGCACACTCTTCAGGACCAGCAGAAGAAGTTCTTGGAGCGTGCGGCGGGGACCTTCGGGTCTGACCAGGCTTGGCACCGGCGCTACGTGGAGCTGGACGTGTTCTTCAGCGATCTGGCGGTGTGCTCCCTAACACAGGCCTACTTGGAGAATGCACACGGAGAGGCCATTGCACTGAGGCAGGCGACGAACGAGACCGCGGCGGAGTATTTTTCGCGGTTGGAGACCCGCATGGCCTCTGTCAACTTCCTGGCTGGCAGAGTCCCCAATTGCGTGGAGATGTCCAACCTGTCCATGCTCTCCACGTACCGCCGAGGGTTGAAGTATGCACCCAAGGTGATGCGGCGCCTGAGAGCCATCCACCTGGATGTCTCCAAACCAGAGGAGTGGGAGAGGAAGGCTATCAATGACGATATCCCAGGCACCCACAACGCCCTGTTGAAGATACGGGAGGTTGCTGAGGAGGTGGAGAATGACATTGACACGGAGGCGGCGCAGAGGCGCACTCAAGACCGTCCTCCCCGCACTGTTTCTTTCGCCAACCCATCACCTCGCACCCCCTTCTTCAGGCGTACCCCCTCCTCGAACCGCCCAGCACTCGCCATGCTGGAGAATGGGCCCACCACCACCGCTGCCGCGGCAGTTACCCCATTGCCACCACCACCTGGTCTCTCCCGCCCTGACGCTCCGAAGGTCCGCCGGTGTTTCGCCTGCGGCTCCGCGGAGCACATCGTCCGTAACTGCACGGATGAGACCAAGCTCAAGGAGTGGAGGGCCAATGCACCTGCTCGATTGGCAAATTCTCCTGGGTTCGTGGCCGCCGTCGTCTGGGCCATCGAGCAGCAGGAGGACATCTCCTCGGTGGATGGCGTCCCAGAGGAGTTCTCCGAGGAGGTCCTGGCACTTGCTACCTGTGAGGACGAGCAGAGCTACCAGACCCTGGCGGCCCTCGCTGGTATCGAGCTTGTGGAGGGTGACGGTCTTCCCCCGGTTGAGGACGATGAATGACTGGCCGGCGACCAGTCCCCGACCCTGCCCTTCGGGGAAGTGAGGTCACACCCTGATGATCAGACCCTCTCCGCCCTGGAGAAGCGGTCAGAGCCAGTGGAACCCCGACGCGCACGAGGACGCAAAGACCCTTGGGGCCATCGACCTCATCCCCAGAACGTGGCCTTCACCTCTGGATCCCGCTTGCGACGCACCTACCGCTCAGCTGGTGCCCCATCGCTGCCGAGGGATGACCTGACCAGCCACCCCCTTGCAGAAAGCGCCTCTTTCGACGAGCCGTCACTACCTCTTGATGACGGCCCTGCTTACACACAGGCAAGGATCGAGGGTCGGAGGGGGCGGCGAGTTCCCCGGCACAGACCCCCCATTATGGGCAGCAACCGTGGAGAGCCCCGCGATCTTCGCCCCCAACCACGTGTTGTCCTACCATTACCCAACTATCAGTCCAACCTTGCAGATCCGCGGAAGAGGCTGACTGCGTGGCACTGGAAGAGAGATCTGTATTCTCTCCCCCTCGAAGTCGCCATGCAAAAGGTTCGCAGAGCTCTGCGCAAATCCCCGGAGGCTGCCAAAGACCTGGTGGATAAGATGTGGGAGCGCACCCGTAGCCGCATACGCTCTGGGAGTCGATCGCCGAAGGAGCACGTGAACCGCGCCAACCAGCTGGCGGAGAGGGTACGCATTGCCCGTGAGCCTCAAGATCGCAGGGAGGGCCATCAGCGCATAGCACTGTGGCACCTCCTCTCACACGACGGTCACCAGCAGGTCCTCGAGCCCCCTAGCGCCAGCCCCTCCGACCTCTACGCGGCTTGGAGAGAGCTGTCGCCCGCCGAGCAGCTGGAGGCGATCGCCACTTCGAGCCCAGACTCCTTCCCCGGTAGCAGGCCGTGGGAAAAGGAGGGCGCACGAAGAGCAGCAGCGAGATCCTCGACCTCTCTCTGCACCCTGGACACTGAAGTGGGCACGATACCCGGGACAGCGGGAGACGTGGGCTTACCTGGCGCCTGGTGCAGTCTACACGCAGTACACCAGTACAAGATGAGGAAGCTGGGTCCCAGCCCCTTGGGAGCATCCCCTCCATCATCCTCACTGGTCGAGCCCACGACAAAGACGACATCCTCGCACCATGACAACGCGCCGGCTACCCCGGGAGGAAACCTTGAAGGTTCATCCGACTGCGTAGTGACAGAGGAAACCTCTACATCCAGCTCGCTTTGCTTCACCCAACAGATGACCACCGTCAGAACGCACGAAGCAGATGAAGCGCCGCCCCGCCTCGACAGCCACCCCATCGCTGAAGACCCCGAGGTTATGGGAGAGGAGCCCTCGGTTGATTCGCTCTGCTACACCCAGCAGATGGCAGCAGCTGGGACCCCTGAGGCGAGAACTGATCATCAGAGCTCCCACCAACTCGCCCACAACTTCCCCACTAGCAGCCCTCAGCATGACGAGGATCCCCTCACCCATAGCAGTCTCACCAACAGTGTCGCTACCCATGTGAGCCCCACAGCAAGCGGCATTACCCACGTGAGCCCCACAGTAAGCGGCACTACTCATGTAAGCCCTACCACCAGCGGCACCACCCATGTGAGCCCTACCACCAGCGACACCACCCATGTGAGCCCTACCACCAGCGACACCACTCATGTCAGCCCCACCTCGAGCGAAAGCACCTCAGCGGGTACCCTGTTGACGGCGAGTGTGGACAACCTCGTCAGCCACCCGACTGAAGATGTTGACTTGCTGGATGAGGAGTTCTACGCCGCGTGTAGGCAGACGTTGGAGGAATGCCGCGAGGCCTCGGACAACCTCCTCCCCAACCTTAAGTGCAAAAGCATACGCACGGATGGGGGAGTTCAGTGGAAGACCGACATTGAGGGCACCCTCGCAGCGGCACATGACGAAGAAGGACCGCTGCTGCTGGTGTTCTATGCAACCCTCAGAGGGCACACGGTCAAGGTGCTGATCGACTCGGGGGCCTCTGACAACTTCATCTCGGAGCAGAGCGCCAAGCGATGTGGCCTCACGACACGAGCCGGCTCCGAGATGCGAGTCACCTTGGCGGATGGATCTGTGAAGATCACTGGCGCCACTGCGTACGCCAAGTTTAACACGCACACCACCACGGGCACCTATACAGAGAACGCCCTTGCCCTTCGAATCCTACCACTGGGCATACAGGTGGATGTTATTCTTGGCGGAAGGTGGTTGCGCAGTCACTCTCCTGTTACTCTGGGCTATGAAGGGAATGGTTCCGTCTCCTTCCTCAGGAAGTCCCGCAGTGGTAAGATTGGAGATCGCGTCACCATCACAGGCTGTTCTCCTGGGAAAGCATCTGGAGACAAGTCTCCGAAGGGCACGGCCTGTGCGGGGTTGGTGGATGAGGTGTTCCTGACCCCCGCCCAGTTGAAGAAGTACCTGGTGTACGCGGAGACGCAGAAGCTGCGCGGCAACGATGACCCGGAGATACAACCCGCCTGGCTCATGATGGCCGAGAAGTCTCATGGGGATACGACTTCTGCCTTTGCAGCCACGGCTATCGACCCTGAAGAAGCCGAACCCCCTGCAGATACTGAAGACGCAGAAGTGAGCCCCGAGTGGACCCTCAAATTTCAGGACTTCTGGGGTGAAGAGTACAAGAAGGAGATGACGACTGCCCTACCGAACATTGATGGTCTCAGACATGATCCCCAAGATGAGGCCAACATCAACCTGGACCCTGAGCTGAGCAAGAAGGGGCCGCCCTGCCAGCGCATCTACAAGAAGTCAGCAGAGGAACTCCGCCAACTTCGAGAGCGCGTCGAGACCTTGATGTCCAAGGGCTACATCCGACCCTCATCCAGCCCTTATGCAGCTCCCTGCCTGATGGTCCCCAAACCAGGGAACCCCAAGGAGTTGCGACTGGTGATCGATTACCGGCTTCTTAACCGCCAGACAGTGAAGGACAAGCACCCCCTCCCAGACATCCAGATGATGTTCGACGAGATGCAGGGTGCAAAGTTCTTCTCCTCATTCGACGCGGTGGATGGCTTCTGGCAAGTTCCGATGGCTCCAGGAGACGTCGAGAAGACCGCCTTCACCACTCAGATGGGGTCATATGAGTGGTTGGTCATGCCACAAGGACTGCAGAACTCGCCATCTCAGTACCAGCGACGGATGCAGCGGGCTCTGGGTCATCTCCCCTTTGTCCGGATCTTCATTGATGACGTGGTCGTTTTCAGCAACACCGCCGCAGAGCACTATGAACACGTCAAGCAGTTGCTCCTGACGTGCAGGGAGAAGGGCGTCTTCCTCAAAAGGTCCAAGTGCCAACTGTTGAAGAAATCCTTGCGATTCCTTGGTCACTGCATTTCCGCGGACGGCTGTAGACCCCAACATGACAAGGTGGCTGCGGTGAGAGACTGGCCAGAGCTGGAGACGGTTACCCACGTCAGGCAATTCTTGGGCCTGGCAGGGTATTACCGCAGATTCATTCACTGCTTCTCCGAGATCGCTCAGCCCCACACCCAGCTGACCAAATCGGACGTACCCTGGGAGTGGGGTCCCATGCAGCAGTGGGCCTTCGAGGAACTGAAGAAAGCCCTCACTTCAGCACCAGTCCTCGCCTTACCCAACATAAAGGGTGCCGCGGACGGCACAACACCTTTTGTGGTGCAGACGGACGCCAGCGGCATCGCTCTTGGGGGAGTGCTGATGCAAGACAACGGAGACGGCCTCGGCCTACGCGTGATAGCATACGAGAGCCGCCAGTTCTCAGCTGCTGAGCAGAACTACCATACTGGCGAGCGAGAATTGGGCGCCCTGCACCATTGTACCACCGTCACCTGGCGGCATTACCTCATCTTCACCAACTTCCGCATCCAGGGCGATCACCGTCCCCTCGAATGGCTGATGGAACCTGGAAGAGAGCTCAGCCGCAGGCAAGCGCGCTGGTACATGGATCTGGTGGAGGTGGGAGTCCCGCGCATGGAGTACATCAAGGGGGCACTACTGCTGGTACCAGACGCCCTGTCCAGAAGACCTGACTTCAAGGACAAGGACGTTCGAGAAGGGTTGAAGGAAGCAGGAGTGATCGACCCCACCTCTGACCTGCCGAAGGACCCCCTGGCATCGCTGGAGTCTGAATGCTTCACCAGTTCACCACCCGCGGCTCATCCCCAATGGGCCCAGACGCTTGATTCCTGGCTTTCAGCAGTGGAAACCCTCTCTGTGGCGGAGCAGGCCATAGGCCTGGGGGAGACCATCGCTCTCGTCAATCCGAAGCTCTATGAAGGGGCGAAGGGAGATGGCCTCGACTTCGACATGCCTGACTGGCCTGAAGCCAAAAGCGCGAAGCCGGCAGAAACTCCACGCGAACCCCCTGACCGAGCTCCACCTCAAATAAGGATAACGAGGAGCATGGCACGAGCTGGGAAAGCTTCTGCGACCCCAGCGCCTCCACAGTCAGTGTCGCCGAAGATGCGAGCGCCTACATCACGAGCTGATACACCGGCGGCGCCCACTGACAAGCCGCCAGTGAGCTCACCACACCCTCAGAAGACGCCCCAGCAGTCAGTTTCACCCTCGATCCTTCCCCCACAGAAGCGACAAGCTCGCCCTCCAGAGGACTCGCAGAATTGGCGTGTTCGCGCAGAGTACTCCTCGAAGTACGTCGAGAAGTTTGGACCCTTCGACGTGGACGCCTGTTGTGACCTTGGCGGCCGTAACAGACAGACGGATCGATTTTGGACAAACTGCCTTTCTGAGAAATGGAGGGGTCTTCGGGTTTGGTGCAATCCCCCGTATAACTCCAAACACATCACTGTGGAGGCAATTCTGAACAAGTACATCGCGGAATGGAAGGCGGACCCGGAGAACACCTCTGCGGTCTTTGTCCTGCCAGACCACCAGTCCAAGCTCCCCGCGTGGCGCAAGCTATTCAGGAAGGCTAATATGCAGATCGTAGAGGTTGTCCCTACTCACGACGACAAGGGCGAGCCTAATCAGTTCTTCGAGAACCCAGATGGAAAGGCTTTCGACCTCCGCTGGCCTGTATTGATAGTGCACGCCCCTCCTGCCAAACCTCAGCCAGCACGCGTGAGACATCCGAGAACGACTCCCGCTGTGATAAGGACGGGTGAAGCGGCAGACTTCAGAGACACAATCTCCCAGCAGTCAGACTCGAAGTTCCTGCGTGCACTGAAAGCAGAGTACACCCGAGAGGGGTCGCTCCGTTCACTGCGAGAGAAAGTAAAAGCAGCGCCACATCAATGCCTACAGGACTTCAGGCTGGTGGGTGAGGTAGTTTGGAGAACCGCAGCAGGAAGGTACCAGTTGGTGCTGGGGGAGGATTCTCCACTTCGGGAGGTAGTGATTCGTCATGCCCATGAGTCATTGTCCTCAGGTCACACTGGAAGAGACAAAACTCTGGAAAGAGTGCTGCGTCGTTTCTATTGGCGTGGTGCTGCAGAGGACGTAGGCACCTGGGTAGCGTCCTGCGCAGTGTGCCAATCAGTGAGGCCGCGGGGAACTTACCCAGATGGGCTGCTGAATCCTCACAGCATCCCGAACAGACCATGGCAAGATGTCGCAGTGGACTTCGTCACCGGCTTGCCAGTATCAGAGAGAGGTAACGATGCCTTCGTGGCCTTCACGTGTAAGCTGACAAAGATGGTCCACGTCGTACCAATGAACTTCGGGGACAGCTCTGCGGCTGTAGTGGCCAGGATCTACTTTGACTCGGTGTGGCGCTTACATGGCGCACCTATGAAAATCGTCTCTGACCGCGATCCGCGGTTTCAGGATGCCTTCTGGCAGGAACTCATGAGGCTAATGGGTGTAAAAGTGGCTCGCACTACGCCGTACAACCCTAGGTCTGACGGTCAGGCGGAACACAGCAACAGAGTTATTGAGGACATGCTCAGGTCCTTCGTAGACGCCAATGTGGAGGACTGGGACTTGTACACCACTAACGTGGAGTTTGCGATCAATGACTCCAGAAGTGAGTCTACTGGCTTCACACCATTTGAGCTGGTGTTTGGGTTCTCGCCGCTGTCACAGTTGGACCTTTTCCTAGAGGCCGCACAGTCCACCGCTGGGCGACGAACAGGGGGAGTAGGTACCGCACACGAAGTGGCCGCGAAATTTTCGTCGCAGCTGCGGGACGCTAGACAACGGTTGGAGCTGGCTCAACAGCGACAGCGCGAGCAGTTTGATCGCAGGCACGGACAGCGAGAGTATGTTGTTGGAGATCTGGTCTGGATAGAAGCGAAACACCTTACAGAGAAGGTGATGGATCGCTCCATCTGTAGGAAATTGACCAAACGCTGGCACGGACCGGTTCCTGTGACCGAACGCTTCTTCAGTGATATGCAGATGACCATGCCAGAGGCCGACATGGGAGCCCCAGTAGCCTACCGCCTACGCCTCCCTCCTCACTGGCGGATACATGACGTGTTCGCTCAACACCGCCTCAAGCCATACACCAGCGGTCAAGACGCTTTCGCCGCACGCGATCACCTGGCAGTACCTGAAGAGGTGGTAGTGGACGGTCAGAAGGAAGCACATGTTGAGCGCATCCTTGCACGCCGAGTACGGTCTGTTCGAGGAAAAGAGGTGGAAGAATGGAAAGTTCGCTGGACTGGCTACTCCAAAGCTCATGACCAATGGAGGACGCGTGACAAACTCGAACGCGGAGGTCCACTTCAACAGCTTCGTGAATTTGAACAAGCGAGACTGCGCATGGAAGCACAAGTTCGCGACGAAGCCACTCGGCGACGTGAGCAACGTGGCCGTCACTCTGCTCAAGCTGGGATGACACTGGCTCACCTCATCACTAATCCCTGCGATGAGCTGGACCAGCTCGAACAGATGGAACAGGATACCCCTCTGCCGTGGGAACGTCAAGAACGCACAGAGGATGGGTCGTTGGCACTGGTGACAGAGCTACTGGCGATCCAGACGGAAGTAACCCGCATGCCCAGAATTCTTGTACTTTTCATTGGTACCGGATCGGTGGAAAGGGAATTCCTAAATTGCTTCCCCTCCGCTTCCGTGGTGACCCTCGACTCCGAACACATCTGGCATCCCACACACGTGCAAGACATCCTACAGTGGGACTACAAACAATACCCGCCGGGATTCTTTGATGTCGTTTGGGCCAGTCCTCCCTGCAGACAGTACAGTCAAGCGCGCACCACTGGAGGACCCCCTGACCTTCCCCAGGCTGACAAAATCGTGCGACGAGCATTGCAGATCATTGACTACTTGGAGCCAAAACATTGGTTCATGGAGAACCCCAGAGGTCGCTTCCCCAACGCGCTGCGGCTTCGCCCCATGATGCGTCAACTTCCTCCCCCGCTGGTGTGTACCTACTGCATGTACGGCACGCAGTACATGAAGCCCACCTGCATATGGACGAACTCAGCACCACCCACGCCCCTGCTACGCTGTACTGCTTCGACACCGTGTGCGTGCAGATGGGCAACCGGTGCTCATCCAGAGACTGCTCAGCTGGGACCTCATCCGCAGCAGACTGGAGCGGGCCAATCCGCGAGCGTATATCCCGTGCCAGCGCCCCTGCTGCGACAACTTTTCCGACATTTACGCCTCCGCAAGACTGAAGACCCGCTTTAGATTCCAAGCGGCACCCTCCTTCGTGAAAGTGGTGCCCTGGTAGCGGCAGGCAAGTTGTGCTCGAAGAGGAACCAGAGAACCTAAGAACTGGAAACAGAAAGGAACCAGAAAACCTAAGAACTGGAACTTAGATGGGTACCTTAGCGGAGTGATCCCAGGAGGTAGACCACTCCTAAGGGGGGGAGAGTTGTGCCCGGAGGCACAGCGTGAGCCGATATGCCTATGCGTCTATATGTGTGTCATCGGGGGTAATCTGGGATTGGCACGATGACAGTGAAATTGGGCTTGAAATCACGATGAGAATGAATACCAGATGTCCGGGGTATGACAGTATGACAGTATGACACTATGACAGTATGACAGTATGACACTATAGTAGTATGACAGTACTGTGGGGGGTGTCATCGTGGCACTCAGTCAGACCCTCGAAGAATGGTCAGATTCGCATCGGGGTTGAAAAGACAATGAAATCGAATATCAGATGTCGGGGCTATGACAGTATGACAGTATGACAGTACAGTAGTATGACAGTACTGTGGGGCAGTCATCGTGTCAGTCTGTCGACATAGCATCTGAATCGAGAATGACGAATCGGAATTAGAAATGAGATCGGATCGGGAATTGAACGTTGAGCCGAAGTGTGACATCGGCTCTCGAGTGGTTGACCCTGCAACCTGAGTGACGAGTGAATAAGTGGAGCACTTGAGAAGTGTTTAGCCTTCAGAACTCGGAACCGAATTATCGTTTGTACCTCAATCTGGCCCTGATCCAGTATATTATAAAATCCGAATTGTGTACCTTTGCACGTTCAATCAAAAACATATTTCCGAGCATCTGTCGTAGTGCCCCTGGCACAACGGCAACACATTAACACTTTGGGAACCTCCTGGTTCTGATTGCAGACAACGATATCACATATCTAATGAAATCGCATACCTTTCGACTAGTCGTTATTGTTTTTGAAACCGATTTTCCGATGATGAGGAATTGGGTTATTTATGACCATGGTTCGGAACTATACTATATGGGTCTCATTATCCAAGTTTCGATCACACATATGGACTTCTGACGGTCCTTCAACTTGTATTACTGGTTTATTTCATCTTCGTATAGCCTAACGAGGCAATGCCATATATCGAACAGAAAAAGCATCCACCTGAAATATATTGCATGTGCATATCTGCCCTTGATACGTGACGAGCAATAAGCTTCTCGACTGTATCCATTTTCGTATTTTTTTATCTGGATGAGATGAGGGTACCAATTTGTGGTAACACAATTGCGATTGGCCAGAATAATTCATATACAACTCAAGGGGGCAGCCCTAGGCTTGCAGCAGCTCGCAAGGGCAAGGTTACCAAAAAATATAACGATTATGATCGGAAGCTTCTGTTTCCATATGGTCACAACTTTGCAATTTTGTTTTTAGATTGTGTTAACAAAATATCCTTCACCTTGCTTTTCACCACCTTTCCCGTTGAGGTAGCGGGTAGTGGCTCGTGTACGAGTTTAATGTACCTTGGCAGCTTGAACCTGCTTAATCCCATAAGCCGCACACCGTGCCCTTGGGCACACCAGCCGAAATTAGCTCGATCATCGCCCCAAAGGAAGTGGAATCGGTACGGAGGAACACGGGGCCATGCCACACATTGAGTGATGCGAGGTACACTGACTGCAGTTAGACCAACCAACACACCTGGGGAGGAATCAGTCACGCAAGAGCAGGGCGGGGGGTGTGGTATGGCGCCGCGCGCACACAATGAAACGGTAACCGCATAGCATAGATGATAAACCTAAGCCCATAGATACATGTCATTGCCGAGTACGTCCTCCTAATATCACCGTATATGCTACAATGTATGTGTTGAGAAGATGCGTATGAAACACATGTGCAACATCTGAAGACCCCGTTAATGCGGAGTCAGCCCCTTCTACGCCCCCAACAAAGTGGCCACCCCTTCCTCAGCCAAGGAAATTGCCTGCTCTGGTGAGGCCCCGCTCCGCTCCTGAGTCCAGACCCCGTGCCCTGGGCCCGGCGATCAGAGGTTATCCCCCTCTGCCAGGATATTCTGGGCGCTCAAGTGCTGCAACGAGGCCGCTTGCGCCGGTGGACACCTCTGCAGACCTGGCGTCCACGGTATGCGACCCTGACCCTCCGCCGCTCGAAGATTCGCCGCCTCTTGTCGCGCATCCTCCATGCTCTCCTAGAGCCGTGATGCCTTCCTGACTCGCCTGCCCCACCAGAAGCCTGCCCGGACTGCCGCAAGCTGCGTGCCCCCAGACCCTTGCGTCCCATCATCATGTCCATCCTGCTCAGGCTGCGTAGCATAGTCTGTCTCCCTTATCGCGTCGTCCCGAACTCTGACCATCAGAGCCAACCTCCCCACCTCCTCCTGCCGAGCCTCCTCCCCACGATCCAGGTGGGGGTCCATGCCTCCCCTCACACCCCCTCCGCCAGCCCAGCGCCAACCACCTCCGGCCGGGCATCGCCCCACGGCCCGTCGGATGATCAGCTCTGCGACCCCTCACGCGAGTACAAAGGAGAGCAGCCGGGGCCACCTGTGCGCGCGTGCGATGCACCAACACTCGCGCACCACGGAGTGAGCATGCTCCGGCGGCATTCCCAGCGGCAGATCGTATCCCGCCCACAGCGGAAAATGCCGGCATCGATGATGAAGGGAAACCATAACAAAATCAACGGTGGGCACCGAAGCGCTCCCCACCAGAATCAACGATGACAGAGCACGGAAGTGCACCGAATCCTTGCCGCCGCAGCAAATGAAAAAGTGGACTCATCTTCAAAGCCCACGAAGAATCAGCACTCAGAACCCACCAGAAAGCTATCCAGGAAGAGCCACATCCCGCAATCCAACTTGACCGGCGGCCATCCCCGTTCACAACAAGAATCCGGGACCGCATAAAACAACCTTTCCCTGGGTCCAGCACAAGGCCTCGCCGACACAAGCCCAGATGTGGCTGCACAGTGAAGGACAGCCTGGCAGTCCCTGGCGGCAGAAAGTGGGGGAAATGATGCGCCGCTTCGTGCTCAAGCCCAGACGTGGCTGCACAGTGAAGGACAGCCGGGCAGTCCCTGATGGCAGAAAAAGTGGGGGGAATGACGCGCTGCCTCGCCGACACAAGCCCAGACGGGGCTGCACAGTGAAGGACAGGGCCTGGGCAGTCCCTGGCGGCAGAAAGTGGGGGAAATGGGATGCGCCGCCCTCGTGCTCAAGCCTAGACGTGGCTGCACAGTGAAGGACAGCCTGGCAGTCCCTGGCGGCAGAAAGTGGGGGAAATGATGCGCCGCCTCGTGCTCAAGCCTAGACGTGGCTGCACAAAGGAAGGACAGCCTGGGCAGTCCCTGGCGCAGTGGGGCTCTGCGCCGCCCCCGTGCTCAAGCCCAGACGTGGCTGCACAGTGAAGGCATGAGCCTGGGCAGTCCCTGGGCGGCAGAAAGTGGGGAAAATGGACGCGCTGCTCCGCCGACAAGCCCAGACGTGGCTGCACAGTGAAGGACAGCCTGGCAGTCCCTGGCGGCAGAAAGCAGGAAATGATGCACGCTCTACCGACACAAGCCCAGACGTGGCTGCACAGTGAAGGACAGCCTGGCAGTCCTGGCGGCAGAAAGGGGGAAAGTAACGACCGCTCCGTGCCTCGTCAGACGTGGCTGCACAGTGAAGGACAGCCTGGGGCAGTCCCTGGCGGTAGAAAGTGGGGGAAATGACGCGCCGCCGCCGATACACAAGCCTGTGGACGTGGCTGCACAGTGAAGGACAGCCTGCGGCAGTCCCTGGCGGCAGAAAGTGGGTAAAGTAACGCACCGCTCCGTTCAAGCCTAGACGTGGCTGCACAGTGAAGGACAGCCTGGCAGTCCCGGCGGCAGAAAGTGGGGGAAATGATGCGCCGCCGCCGACACAGGCCCAGACGTGGCTGCACAGTGAAGGACAATCTGGCAGTCCCTGGCGGCAGAAAGTGGGGAAAATGATGCGCCGCTCCGTGCTTAAGCCCAGTTCCCCTCCATTGCGTCGGTCACACGGCGTTCAATCAGTAAGAGTCCTGGAGGGTTCTGGAAGGTCGGCGTCGCCTTTGGACGCTCCAGCTTGCAGGATACTTGCCAGCTCTGCGGCTCCGTCTCGGGTCTCCCTCATGCCGGGCGCACCGCGCTAGTCCGCCACCTTCGGCGCAGTGGTGGCGCAGATCATCGCCGCTCACGATGTGGCGCCCTGCACCACAAACCTGCAATCAAGAGGGGATCAAAGGGCCTTGCACTCGTCAGCACGCGTGGCAGGAGAGGGTTCTGTGTTCACGAGGGGATCAAAGGGCCTTGCACTCGTCAGCACGCGTTGCAGGAGAGGGTTCTATGTTCACGAGGGGATCAAAGGGCCTTGCACTCGTCAGCACGCGTGGCAGGAGAGTGTTCTGTGTTCACGAGGGGATCAAACGGCCTTGCACTCGTCAGCACGCGTGGCAGGAGAGGGTTCTGTGATCACGATGAAATCAGAAGGGCGTGGACCGCACGGTCAGGCAGGCGTGAACCGCACGGTCAGGCAGGCGTGAACCGCACGGTCAGGCAGGCGTGAACCGCACGGTCAGGCAG
>LGRX02001752.1:0-38456 GCA_001247695.2 Cymbomonas tetramitiformis | reverse complement strand
TTTGGGCTTTGACATAACAGACTGGCTTCGGTTATTTTGGCTTTGACATAACAGACTGGCTTCGGTTATTTTGGCTTCTACGTGGCAGACTGGCTTCGGTTATTTTGGCTTTGGCATAACAGACTGGCGTCGGTTATTTTGGCTTTTACACAACAGACTGGCTTCGGTTGTTTTGGCTCTTGGGATATAAAGCTTGTCTATATTCCTCGTACAGGTTCGGCTATGTTTACTTTGGTCTTATCGTGAAAGGATGGTGGCTGGTTTATATTAGAATGGCTTCGGTTGTTTTGGCTCTGTGGTCTGCAAGGCGCATGGCTTTTACACAACAGTTTGGCTTCAGTTATTCTTTTAGTTAAAACACACAAGGCTTCTGGTTGGCGCAAGATATTGGCTCCGGGCATTTTTGGTTTTGTTGGGCTTGATGGTTTGCAAAGGTATTATATGCAGCAAGGTGGCTTTGGCTTCGGACACTCTTGGCTCGGGAGCGCGGCGAAGGTGGTTTCGGTCATCATAGACACTCTCGGTGTGGGAGTGCTCAGACATTGTTGGGTGTGGAGTTCAGAGATCCCCGCCAGGGGCACAGTCTCCGCCTACACTTGACATAGCAGCAGAGTACTTGCGTGCTCAAGGTGTTGGACATATACGCGTCATCGTGGACAAGTTCCTGTTCTTCCAGCGAGGCGGCCACTGAGGCAGCCGACGTTGACCACCGTGCACTGCAGCGAGGCGGCCACTGAGGCAGCCGACGCTTATCACCACGGACTTCCAGGTGTTGGACAGACACGCATTATCGTGGATAAGTTCATGTTCTTCCAGTGAGGCGGCCACTGAGGCAGCCGACGTTGACCACCGTGCACTGCAGCGAGGCGGCCACTGAGGCAGCCGACGCTTATCACCACGGACTTCCAGGTGTTGGACAGACACGCATCATCGTGGACAAGTTCCTGTTCTTCCAGCGAGGCGGCCATTGAGGCAGCCGACGTTGACCATCGTGCACTGCAGCGAGGCGGCCACTGAGGCAGCCGACGCTTATCACCACGGACTTCCAGGTGTTGGACATACACGCGTCATCGTGGACAAGTTCCTGTTCTTCCAGCGAGGCGGCCACTGAGGCAGCCGACGTTGACCACCGTGCACTGCAGCGAGGCGGCCACAGAGGCAGCCGACGCTTATCACCACGGACTTCAAGGTGTTGGACATACACGCGTCATCGTGGACAAGTTCCTGTTCTTCCAGTGAGGCAGCCGACGTTGACCACCGTGCACTGGCAGATAGGCGCACACAGTTCGTGGAGCGTAGTGACCGTGAGGCAGGCGCACACACACACAGACAGGAGTTGGACTGTGAGCCCTGGACTTTGGTTTGAGAGGATTTTGGCAGACACATGGAGTGCAGTGGTCACGAGCACTCGCACACAGAGGTTGGGCCGATAAGCCCAGGATCACATCGTATCACGCATGGGGAGGCGGCACGGCACACTGTTGGCGCGCACCTTGGAGGTAGCACAGCGCATGGCTGGCGCACACTTGGGGATGATTACACAGCACTACAGACTCGTGAAGCTGGGAGTTCGCGCAACGGCCACACAGTACACACCACTGGTGGGCACGCACGGTGCGAGGAGCACCAGCTCACGCAGGCGCACGCGTAGAGCACCATGGTTCAGATGCAGTGTTTCGTGTTTGCACCAGAGCTGGAGGGGCAGTGCGTTGCTGTCATCACTGTTGACTTGGAGGCCATTGTCGCAGAGCTGGAGGGACTCTCGTGTTCATCGTTATCACGAAGATCTCAGGCACGACGCCTCCACCACGGAGTTGGGAGCAGCTCACCTTCATCATTGACTCAGAGGCACTACGCCTCCATCGCAGAGTTGGGAGCGGCTCACCTTCACCGCGACGTTCATCGAGGGGGACTTGGAGGTGGGGTGCGCCATCACCATACACTGGGAGGCGGCACAGCACACTGTTGGTGCACACCCAGGAGGTGGCGCAACGCATTGGTGGCATACACAGCTACAGCACACGTCGGTCAGTGTAGAGCTGGAGGGACGACACGCCGTTGATGAGGCACTGGGGGTGGTGGATACACAGAGTAGTGGACTTTTATATCACGCTGGCACACGGTGAGTTGCTGGCAGGTGCACACTATGTATTGGTGAGCCGGTCGCATCAAACACCCACACGCTTGACGCGGATGCGTCATACAGATTTGGTGGATATATTGACATGGAGTGCACAGCGCCACACCACACTCAGAGGAGGAGCGGTTGCAGCAGGGCTGAGGGACACGCCTGACAGAGGGTGCACTCGGTGAGACGCCGGAGCACACACATATTGGAGGCGCAGAGCATGAAGAGTGCGATACACCACCACAGACTTGGAGCTGCAGCAGGCTGCCACCACATTGGCGAACACATGACGGTTGGTGGGTTGTGCAGTACACAGCTACCGGGGGACACACGGGCATTGGAGCAGACACTTGGAGATGTGCCTGCACACACTTGGCGGCTGGCGAGTCGAGACACACGCAACACTGGGTGACACACGGTTGACACCACTGGGGCACACTGTGACGGTGAGCGCACGATGCGGACAGTTGGCGCACACACCAGGGTGGTGGGCGTAAGTCATACATGACACACCACACCTACAGGAGCATGACACGTCACGCCTAGAGGCACATCTAGTGCACAGACACAACAGATGGGTGGGATCATTCAGTGGGCCAGCTCAGTTATGCACACGGCAGATCTTACAGAGGAGTCGCGGGTGGCAGAGCGTTTTGTGGCTCAGACGGCATACATCGTGTAGAGGAGGAGCCGCTGGCTGATCAGACCACCTGGCAGAGCGAGCACTTTGAGAGGAGCACCCGTAGCTGTGTGGCGTCTGGCATCACCGACGAGCACTTTGAGAGGAGCACCCTTAGCTGTGTGACGTCTGGGCATCACCGACGAGCACTTTGAGAGGAGCACCCGTAGCGTTGTGGCGTCTGGGCATCACCGACGAGCACTTGCATCAGTGTGACGTCGGACATCATTGACGAGCACTTGAGGCGGGGGCAGCAGCTGCACATCACCTTCGCAGACTTGGGGGGGAAGCACCAGTAGCGCGTCACCTTCGTAGACCTCAGAGGGGCGGTGGCAGTACGTCACTTCCGCTGACATGAGGTGGCAGTAGCCTTCACGCGCACACACAGTACACGCAGGCGCCGGATCACACACCGTCGAGGAGGACTCGCAGGAACAGTGCAGCGCTGGAGGGACAGTCGTGTACGCCACCACTACTACAGGGTTGGAGGGATGGCACGCCCTCATCGCGGGCTCGGAGGTAGCTCGCCACCGTCGCACACCTGAGGTTGGGGACGCGCTCGCCATTATGGCAGGCCTAGAGGCCACGCATTATCATTGCAGCCGTGGGAGAGAGGCGGAGCACTCTGGGGTTGTTGCGTCATCATCATGGGCTTGGAGCTTGCACACCACTATCACTGAGCTGGAGGACAGCTCATCACTATCATCAACATATACTGGGGGACACATCAGCAGAAGCTGGTTGGCGAGCCTTGAGAACACGCACCTGCGCCGCCGTATGACAGATGTACGTATTGGTGGTTGAGCACGGACTGGTGGCATCACGATGCCCATCAGAGCGCACTGCACAGATAGCGGGCGCACACATGTGAGGTCTGGTGTGTTGAGCTAAAGTACGCAGGATGCATATACTGGGGGACACATCAGCAGAAGATGGTTGGCGAGCCTTGAGAACACGCACTTGCGCCGCCGTATGACAGATGTACGTATTGGTGGTTGAGCACGGACTGGTGGCATCACGATGCCCATCAGAGCGCACTGCACAGATAGCGGGCGCACACATGTGAGGTCTGGTGTGTTGAGCTACAGTACGCAGGATGCATATACTGGGGGACACATCAGCAGAAGATGGTTGGCGAGCCTTGAGAACACGCACTTGCGCCGCCGTATGACAGATGTACGTATTGGTGGTTGAGCACGGACTGGTGGCATCACGATGCCCATCAGAGCGCACTGCACAGATAGCGGGCGCACACATGTGAGGTCTGGTGTGTTGAGCTACAGTACGCAGGATGCATATACTGGGGGACACATCAGCAGAAGATGGTTGGCGAGCCTTGAGAACACGCACTTGCGCCGCCGTATGACAGATGTACGTATTGGTGGTTGAGCACGGACTGGTGGCATCACGATGCCCATCAGAGCGCACTGCACAGATAGCGGGCGCACACATGTGAGGTCTGGCGTGTTGAGCTACAGTACGCAGGATGCATATACTGGGGGACACATCAGCAGAAGATGGTTGGCGAGCCTTGAGAACACGCACTTGCGCCGCCGTATGACAGATGTACGTATTGGTGGTTGAGCACGGACTGGTGGCAACACGATGCCTATCAGAGCGCACTGCACAGATAGCGGGCGCACACATGTGAGGTCTGGCGTGTTGAGCTACAGTACGCAGGATGCATATACTGGGGGACACGTCAGCAGAAGGAGGTTGGCGAGCCTCGAGAACACAGGGAATTATGATGGCTACGCTGGGATCCAGGGCGTTTGATTCATGCTTTGAGCGCAGATACTGGGTACAGTCGTTCGTAGCGTTGGGACTATCTCAGATGAGAAGTCACAGGCCATGGGCTGCAGCGCAGGCGAGTCGCACAAGTCCGATGCGGATTGTGTGGCAAAATGCCAGTTTGAAGATGGTTGGCGAGCCTCGAGAACACGCACTTATGAATATAACAAGTCCGAGCAGGCGAGTCGCACAGGTCCGATGGATTGTGTGGCAG
Organism: Cymbomonas tetramitiformis; assembly: GCA_001247695.2. Classification (NCBI taxonomy): domain Eukaryota; kingdom Viridiplantae; phylum Chlorophyta; class Pyramimonadophyceae; order Pyramimonadales; family Pyramimonadaceae; genus Cymbomonas; species Cymbomonas tetramitiformis. The sequence goes on along the minus strand of LGRX02001752.1, from coordinate 33,644 downwards.
AATGCCAGTTTGATGATGGTTGGCGAGCCTTGAGAACACGTATGGCAGTGACGGACAGCTTGGCCCAAGTGGAGAGCTGGCGGTTACTCAGCGCACTGCACAGGTAGCTGTGTGGTTGGCGAGCCTTGAAAACACGCACTTTGGCATCCACGGTACAGGTGTACGTACTGGGGGGCTACTTTGTTATGGCAGAAGACGTATAGCTCGGAGAGCTGGTGGATACAGCACCTGCTGCAGTGAGCACAACACACGATGTGGACTCGTCATATGGTCAGATCACCACCGTTGCACAGGCTTGGGGGAGAGCTGGTACATGCTTACATCTGGGACTTGGTCGTGAGCTGGGGCTTCACATTGTTTGAGCCTATCTTATCGGGCGACCATGTCTACGAGCAGGATCAAATCGAGGAGATATTTTCATCATCATGCCTTGCTGGCCTTCGCGTACAGCTTGTTCACAGCACGACAGGAGGGATATTAGATGAAAATGCACCCACGAGACGACTTATTGAGACATTTGAGGACAGCGACGGATGTCATGCCGAGCACGCACACATATATACTACGTTGGATCATACCGCAGAGCATCGATATGTCATCTGATGGTTTATTTGGTGACTGAGGAGTTACAGCATATCTTGGCAGTAATTTGAGTGTTTGTCCCACCATGTGCACGCGTTTGCGACAGCTGTAACAAACCCCGGCTTTTCATGGTACCGCGCCGGGTTTGTCCAGCTGGTGACACATTGTGACACAGGTGTGACGTACGCATGACAGATTATCGTATGTGGCACTGGCGATGCAGACTGCTGATGACAGATTATGGCTGGTTTCAGATGTGACACAGAATGCAGAGTACAGCCGATGGTGCATGTGGCAGATGTTTGGATGACGACTGACGACGTGGGCACGATCGTAGGAGGCGGTGAGATAATGTGACACAGGTGGTGGTCGCGCAGAGGTGAGAGCGCGACGCGCGGACAGGAGACTGGTAGTTTGGAGGTTGCGAGACAGATCTGGGGACATGATATCAGAGAGTCCGAACGGAGAGCTTTTCAGTAGCTCTTTTCCAATTTCCCACTCACTGGATTCGTGGGCAAACGCGCAGCGTATATATATAGAGAAGCAGTTTACTCACTTGAGAGTAGGGACCCAGACGCCTGAGTCTGGGTCCCCCACTGTGGCAGGTTGACTCGCGTTGCGGATGCGCGTTGCTCTTTGAGTATGGATGAAGGCTGGATTAGCGCCTAGCACAGTTGTGGACACTTCTTGGTTCTGTAATTAGCTTGCATGTTATTATGGACACAGTGAGACCGTATGTTGGAGGCAGAATGCTTAACTTTGCGTCAATTAAGAGTGGTTTCTTTTGTATGACTTGCTTTCTTGATATGGACTGTGTTGCGGTTACTTCCGAATGCGCGCGTAGAATACGCACGCGAGCATATTGTCGATTACAAGTTGTACACACATTCACGTTTACTCAGTATATAAGTATCTTCGTCTTGGAATTCGTACATATTTTAGATGTCAGATGAAAATGCACCCACGAGACGACTTATTGAGACATTTGAGGACAGCGATGGATGTCATGCCGAGCACGCACACATATATACTACGTTGGATCATACCGTAGAGCATCGATATGTCATCTGATGGTTTATTTGGTGACTGAGGAGTTACAGCATATCTTGGCAGTAATTTGAGTGTTTGTCCCACCATGTGCACGCGTTTGCGACAAGTCAAAGAATGCTCGGTTTCCAACACGGAGAGCGGTCGCAGGAGCGTTAGATAACCCAAAGGGCATCACTGTCCACTCGTACGAACCATATCTAGTTCGTATTGCTGTCTTATCTATGTCGTCTGGATGGATGGGTATCTGATGGAAAAACTGGTTGAAATCGAATCTGCTGAACCAGCGTGCCCCCTTAAGCTGTTCAAGAAGGGTATCATGAGGTGGCAATGGATACGTGTCCTTTATGGTGATATTATTAAGGGCTCGATAATCACAGCACATCCTCCACTTCCCCCCTGGCTTAGGAGCGAAAATGATTGGGCACCCATAATTATGGTGATGATGATGGACGAAGGATACCCAGCTCGACATATTTGATGATCTGTCGTTTGAGCTCCTCCATCATAGGCACTGGAATAGTACGAACTGGCTGTGATGGTGGCTTATGCCCAGGATCTATCAAGATATCAATACTCTGTCCATATACTTTCCCTTTATACAACAACAGCTTCTTCTGTGATTTCAGCTGTGCTGTCTGTGATCGCATCTGTGCGATGTGATCTGATGGAGTATCCATCTGCTGGAACTGAAGTGTCAGACTGGATAGGACTTCTTCTGAGATACTCTCAACCCGGCCACTTGCTTCAGTGGAATGTTCAGGCTGATCTATCGGGGAGTCCTCATCACTGGTACTTGTGCAGTACCCGGAACGTTTCCCTGAGGAGCTGGAGCTGATGCTGGAGCTGGAGCTGCAACTGCTGCATTGATGCTGTGCTGATTCTGAAGCTCCTTAACCAGGGTGTTGACTGTTTTTAGGAGCTTGTTAGACTCACTTTTGCCACCCTGATTATTCTGTTGCTGCTGTCCTCTATTCTGATTGTAACGAGGATTGGGAGCTGGAGGATTGCCTTGTATGGCTTTCCCATCTGCTGTGCTGGTGGCGAAGCAATCCTTTTTGGTGTGACCAGGACGACCACAACGCTGACAAGAATGGGAAGGAGATGATGCTGATCCTTTTCCTTTTCCCTTGCCTTTTCCTTTGCCTTTCCCTTTATTCTTCTGGGAATTCTGGTTGGCCCGATTCTGATTGCCACGATCATATGGCTTGTTGCCACGACCTTTATCCTTTTCCTTTTTGGCTGGACCTCCTGACTGTTCCATCCTTCTGTCCCCTATAATGTAGGGTCTCTGCCTGCTTCGAATGAACTACATAATTCAAGTCGAGCAGAACATGTGTGGTTTTTGCCCACGACAAGTTATTCCTTTCATCTTCCGTAAGGAATCTAAGATGGAACTGTTTTCTGAGGTCTGACTCCATATTGCTGACAAACCTATCCTTAATAATCAGGACATCCTCCAAAATCAACTGATGCTAACGAAGCCAGTGATGTGAATGTACGTAGGTAATCCGAGAAAGTCTGGTTGCCCTGCTGTAGTGCCATTAAATGCTTTTTGGCAACTGACTGCTTGTGGGGATTTCCGAACTGCCTGAGGAATGTGTTCCTGACATTTTTATATGTGGCATCAGGTGTTTTAGCCACGACATGAAAGACATGTCTGTCATTATTCTGGAGGAAGGTGAGAAAGACTGTGATGAGATCCTTGTCTGGTGCTCCTGGATATGTGAACTGGAAATATCTATCAACTGTCTCCATCCATACCTCTGCATCCTGTCCGACTTTGTATTCCTTTGGTGGATTCATTTTCACCTTAGGAACAAGTGCTGCTGGAACTGGTGCTGAGAGTATCTGACCATCATCTGGGTCTGTGAAGACAGGCGGAGCATGATCCTCCGTATACTCCTCATCTGGTTCCTGAGGCGCTGTCTCTGGATCTCTATATCGACGCATGTCTGGTTTCATTCTGCTGATGGCATCGAAGTACCCTATGTCATCATACCAGGTCTGAGTGTCAGCATAACCAGTTAACCATTTAGGTTCGTACTTTAAATCTGCTGAAGGCATCATATGAACCCAGGATGTCAAAGAACCAATTAGACGGATCTGCATCTATAGCTGGTACTGCCATCTAAAAAAAAAAAAACACCACACCAACAAAACCTTCAAAATTGGATATGTGTGTGTGTGTGTGTGTGTGATATATATATATATATATTGTACATGTATTATGTTTGTACATTGATGTAAATGAGGTGAAGTATATATACACGATTCCACCTTCTTCCCCCCTCAAGGAAGTGTGAAAACCATAGGCAGTTGTCAAGTGCCTAATACCTCATTAAGTAGCATGCAATCCTTATAGGAAGTAGCTGTACAGTTCTTGGGATGTTGCCCTACAGTTCTTGGGTTGTTGCCCGAAATATCAGTCATGCATGTGCTGATTTCAGCATGACCATAATGCCAAATAAAGTGTTGTTCACCAGTATTTAGCGGCATTTTAGGGTGTTACGGGTTACTATGACCCTTATCACCTGCAGTGACCTTAGGGTGTTACATGGTATCAGTAACACCTATTTATATCAAAATTGAGCAGTATGCATGTTTCCTGAAGGAATGAAGCAAAACTGCATTCAGCATATCACTGCCTATCATGTGATCCTTGAGGTGTACGTTACACCCCCAAGTTTTATCACACGAATTTTAGGGTGTTACACGATGTATGAAGTGCTCAGGTATTTTGCCCATATACCTTAATAGGTGAAAAATTGGATCCGCGAAAAAAATCGGACTCAAATTTTCATTTTGAAATCTTACGTGTGAGATTTTCACCTATTTTCGCCACTTATTGACTTATAAGTCTCAGTGTATAAGCCTCAGTGTATACCATGATGTATACATCTGTCACAACTCTGCAATATATCTCACTTGAATACACGAAATTGAAATTGATATTTTCCATGTTGTTATGTGAAGATATATGTATGGTCAATATTTGGTATATTGGGTTTTACTGATTGAAACCCATGACAAATATACCAAACCCTAATATAAATATGTAAATGTATCAATAGTGACTTACAGTCACTTAAGTGATAACTTGTCAGTTGATTTATTACTTACTTAGGACTGTCAACTCCTTAGATAACCTTAGCCAGTAGCTTAAGGCGAGACTTACTCCTCGGTTCAGTCGTCTGTCAGTGGCTGTTGATCGCGTTGCCTACCCACGAATGGGTCTGCTGGAGGTCTGCTTTATCTCTTTTGATCTATGACAATACTCTGGATGGCATTACCATCCAGATACTAAGTAACTTGAGCAAATGCTCATAGTAATCTACCATTTACTTGGGCATATGGAGATGCACTGGAAGAGTATCAAAATGATATCTTCAGTTTCCAAGTAAATCAGAACAATGCTCGAACGATCAGAGCAGTGTCTGTGATAACCGGTAGTAGGCTATTTAATTTAGAATATTTTTTCATAAGTTTAGAATACCCCATTTTATCGTTAATTTAGAATAAGTTTTCTTTATGTCATCCGGCTATGACCGGTGCATGCATCCATGACGTTGTACCTGTACCTGTTGAGCTATCCCCATGCCATGCGAAATATTACACTGAAGAGTTGTCTTGCCGTGATGTCCATATGTCCGAATGGAACCAAAAACCGTTCGATTAAAATCGAACGGTTTTTGGTTCCATTCGGAAAGATTCACGGCCGTGAATCTAAAAGTCACGGCCGTGATTAACGACTCTTTACGCATAATGACTTTTATTATTTGCCATCTTTGCCACAATAGACACTCACGGCGTGTTCTGCTTGAAAAAAAGTAAGTAACTTGAAGCCTTGAGCTTCAAGTTACTGAAAGATATGTATCTTGGCGGTATGTGTGCCAAGTTTCGTGCTCTAGGACGCACGGGAAGCCCTCGGCTGTTTGGCATCTTTGGGTTTGGGTGTCACGTTCGAACCCAAACCCAAAACATCTGCCTTAGAAATAGATTGCGCGTTTCGCGCAAAAGTAACTTGAAGCCTTGAGCTTCAAGTAACTCAAATATACGTATCTTGGCAGTATTCGTGCCAAGTTTCGTGCTCTAGGACGCACGGGAAGCCCTCGGCTGTTTGGCATCTTTGGGTTTGGTTGTCACGTTCGAACCCAAACCCAAAACATCTGCCTTAGAAATAGATTGCGCGTTTCGCGCACAAGTAACTTGAAGCCTTGAGCTTCTGGTAACTTAAATATGTGTACCATGGTAGTATTCGCGCCAAGCTTCGTGCGTTAGGACGCACGGGAAGCCCTCGGCTGTTTGGCATCTTTGGGTTTGGGTGTCACGTTCGAACCCAAACCCAAAGCATCTGCCTTAGAAATAGATTGCGCGTTTCGCGCACAAGTAACTTGAAGCCTTGAGCTTCTGGTAACTTAAATATATGTATCTTGGCAGTATTCGTGCCAAGTTTCGTGCTCTAGGACGCACGGGAAGCCCTCGGCTGTTTGGCATCTTTGGGTTTGGGTGTCACGTTCGAACCCAAACCCAAAGCATCTGCCTTAGAAATAGATTGCGCGTTTCGCGCACAAGTAACTTGAAGCCTTGAGCTTCAAGTAACTTAAATATATGTATCTTGGCAGTATTCGTGCCAAGTTTCGTGCTCTAGGACGCACGGGAAGCCCTCGGCTGTTTGGCATCTTTGGGTTTGGGTGTCACGTTCGAACCCAAACCCAAAACATCTGCCTTAGAAATAGATTGCGCGTTTCGCGCACAAGTAACTTGAAGCCTTGAGCTTCTGGTAACTTAAATATATGTACCATGGTAGTATTCGTGCCAAGTTTCGTGCGTTAGGACGCACGGGAAGCCCTCGGCAGTTTGGCATCTTTGGGTTTGGGTGTCACCTTCGAACCCAAACCCAAAGGCAAAGGCATAGGACAGTTTCGTAGATTCTGTCCCGATGCCTTTGCAACCTCGCTTGCTAACTCATATTACAATGAATATTCAACATTCAAGCGTTGGATACCCCACGCCAACAGGAAGCGCTCGGCTGATTTGTTATTTGGGTATGCGCACCCAAATGACAAAAAACGCATCTTTGAAACTCGTTAGTTTCAAAGATGCGTGGCCGATGCCTTCGTGCTTATGTGTGTTAATCCATATGAAATATTCCATGGAATAAATGTGAATATCCCGCACAAACGGGAAGCGCTCGGCCGTTTTGTAAAATTAGGGTGCACCCAAAATACAAAACGCATCTTTGAAACTCGGAAGTTTCAAAGATGCTTGCCGGTCGCGTGCAGCGGTAAAAGGCAAGTCAAAGGGTTTAGAATCTAGAAGAAGTACAGGGGCCTTTTTTTCAAGCAGGACACGCCGTGAGTGTCTATTACAACGGCGCCCACCATTATCACAAGCGAGACAAACCTTCTTAAAGCTTTTTGGAGGCTTCCTCATGATGGCACCGGGAACGAGAGCGTTTGACCTGTGTGCACATTATTTGAACACGAGTCGTGAAAAGGACCACCGGTCATAGCCGGATGACATCAAGAAAACTTATTCTAAATTAACGATGAAACGGGTTATTCTAAGATTAAGAAAGCTTATTCTATTTTAATTATTTTTCCGTGATAACCTCTATCAGCTACATCACTGTCAAGATGAGTTCTGATCTGTGAGATTTATAATATGCATTGAAGTGATCAGAACTGAATCAACTGTCAGAATGCAATGTAGATGATGGTGTTGCTCCAGCGATAGAGTGAAAAGGGTATGGACAGTGTTCAACAGTGACCAGCTGTTTTGTGAACACTGTATACTGCCTTCGGGTCTGGAGATATTCTCCATCCAGCCCTTCAGCATGTGGATTTATCCTGTTCCCTTATCTATCGCCATCACTGACATCCAACACGCACATGTGTTTGTTGGATGGTATTTATGTATCATACATGTAATGTTGATATTATACTTGATCATTTACACTTACTGAATCAGTGTAATGTCAATATACATAGTAATGTCAGCGATTTGTGCATTGTGCAGGTACTTACTGATTGAGTACACTTAACCACTTTGATATAGATTAGTCATACAAGTTAGTCTGTATACCACTGGACAGCATATAGCAAGTATGATGCATATCAATATAGTTAGTATAGTTGTAATCCTGCACTTCTCATCATGATGGATGATGATTTGAATGGTATATTTTCACAAGTGGCTCCGGTGTGTATTCCATCTTGATCAACAGGAGAACATTTATTCCATCCCAAATCCTCCGTCAGGAATAACTGAGCTAATTCCTGTCTTAATGACCAAGACTGGCACCTTATACCAATTGAATTTTCATTATAGCCTATACTTGCAATGCAGGTATGTCGCGATTATGCACCGTGCGCTGTGTCGTGGCGGGTGGCGTGCAGCGGGTGTGCGGGTGGGAAGTGGATGGGCTGTTAGGACCTCGGGTGTGCGGGGCAGCGGTGCCGGGTTGCGCGGGTTGTTGACGGAAGATTTTTTTTTTTTAAGTTATATGGAAAGAGGAAGGTTCAGGGCCCTCGACAGACGGGTTGAAAAGGCCCTATCTGAAAGTCTTGAAAACTGGCACGGTCGACTGTGCATCCCCAAAACCCTGACTGGCAGCCTGACGAAAAGGTGCCTGGTCAGTGGAGGCTCCCAAGAGAAAAGCAGCAAGCAGTGGCTTAAGCTCGTGAATTCCCAGTTCTCCCGGGCTGACTGAAGGAGCTTGACTTCGCAGCAAAGATCGTGTGGACCGCCGGTTGGCGTAACTTCTCGGAAGGCCAAAGGTCAGCGGGCAGCAGGGGCCAACTTCACAGCTCACTCGTTCTGGTTGAAACGGTTGAATTCAGCACCCGGGTTGTGCTAGCCAGCCCAGTTGGGGATGCCCAAAACGAAAGACCGCAGCCGGAAAGAACGTCACCGGGGTCAGCACAGGCGGTGTCGGCGGAAGTAAACGGTCGAACAGAACTCGCGGATTCATGTTGTTCAGGCAGCAGTCGAGCGTTGTGAATTCACTCGCCAGTCATATGGCCCGGGAAGCGTGTGGATGCACACCCAAAAGCAGCAAAAAGGGACCACGAAGGAGGAACGGCCGTCTTGTCGACTTTTGAAGGGTTGCCAAAAGTGTTGAGTTGGAAAGTTGTCGTGACAAGACGAGTTTAGCAGAACACGCTGAATTCCCACGTTTTGGACGAGTTCTGACGAGTATAGCGAAAAGCGGCTGGCTGTCCCGGCGTCACCGTGCTTCCTCGCAACACTCTCGGGGTGGGAATTCACGGGAGAGCGAAGTACTGCGCCTCACCTGAGAATTCCCACCGGAATTCGGAAAAGAAAAGTAGTCGTAAACAACGAAGACGACGCCTTCGCGTGGAAAAGGCGGAAAAAGGAAGCTGTGACGTTAGTGTACGGAGATAACGCGTAGCTGCAGCACGCACGCACACCGCAAACGCGCACGCATACACATGAATTCGCGATACACTTTCGCGCGCCTGTGCTTTGCTGCGGGGTGAATTCAACCGTACTCCAGGCTTCTCGTTGGCACAGCGTGGTCCTGCACGTCTGCCCGTTTCTTGCAAGAAGTCATGTTAAACGGTCACATAACGCACGGAGTCTCGAACTTACCTCGACTGCGTGGAGCTGTGGCCTTTAAGAGTGTGAATTTGCCCACGGCTGTGCGGGTGCGAATTTACGTTTATGCGTTGTAGCGGAGCGGGCGCGGACGTGAATTTGAATTCGCGAAAACTGCGCTATGCGTTCCGTGTGAAACTCGTGCCGAGCGGACTGTCCCTGACTGATTCAAGAAGGCGCTTCGTGCGTCTAGATTCGCAGAGTTACTGTGAATTCGGCGACGGAAAATATCCAATATACGAACTTACGCACGACCAATATGATTTTGAAAGGTTCAGTTTGTTCTCGGCAGACTGATTGAAAAGGTCCTATTTTCCTGTTAAGAGGCTAATTTCCTACAGCTGCAGCGAGGTTTTTGGTGACCTTTCGGTTCGCGATGTTTCACCTTCTCTAATCGGCGGTCTGTTTCTACGTTTGAACCGTCGCTGGATGCTACATTCCGTCGGTGACTTTTGAGGTGCCATATTTCGAACAGAGTTGCTGTTGTGACGCGATGTCACATGTGGCGCGTCAGCTGCGAGTCGGCGGGCGCTCTCGCGCTCGGGGCGCCTCGCGGCGATTTGCGTCGTTCTTCTTGATGTTGCGGGTGCCAGCTGCGATCCGGTGCGGCGAGCCAGAGGTCTTCGTCCACGTGGCGCGGTTGAGATGCTGTGGTGCCTGTGATGTCTCTTGATCCTCGTGAGGCCGTGGATGGGCTTGGCTTGGTCCGGCGGACTTCGTGTGACATCCGGTGGGGGTGTCATCCCGTTTGCGAAAGTGGGAGCTCTCTGGAAAATGCATTCTGGACGAACAGAAGTCGGGTCTGAACGAACAGAAATCGGGTTTGGGTTGCTGTCGTACACGATGACGTGGCTGTCGTGCCGCTGAATAACTGACTGTGGTGTTTTTGGGGTAACGTCGCGGCTGATAGGCTGCGGGCAGCGTCTGTGGTTACTGTGCTGAGGTGTTGTTGTCGTGACAGGTCGTACTGTCGTGCTTTGGGAGTTGGTACATTGGGGTACGCGTGAAAAGCGCTGTCGGGCGGGTAACTGATTGTGAGGGATGGGGGTTTATAGGGCGGTGTAGCAGACGCGCTGAGTATAAATGCTGACGTGGCCTTTCGCGATGTTTGGCCGTTTTCACTTGCGTGCGGGGGCGGGTTGGCGCATAGGCTCGGCGCCTGCGAGCATGTCAAGGTATGGCTTACGCGAGGTCGACTTTACACAAAACTTTCGATTTTCTAGATCGTGAGATAAATGCGATTGAAGTGTGCTCTTAAGTATGGTTAAGTATGGGGGTAACCGAGCGGTATCGGCCATAACTTTTCAATGCCTGGGTCAATTGTATACCCAGAGCGCGCAATATGTTTAGATTGGTTAAAGCGACATGTTTATCGAATAAAAATATTTTCCGAAGTTTTGTGTAAAGTCGACCTCGCGTAAGCCATACCTTGATGTGCGTTTCTTGTGCCGTGATGAGGCGGGGTTTATATTTGAAGGGTGACCGGCTGACGGGGACGTATCGCGGTGGGCTGACTTATTCGAGCTGGTGGTGCCGAGTACGAAAACGGGGTAGCGGGTGTACAGAGTGGGGAAATAATGGTATAACTGGGTGGGCGAGAATGGGGGTAGCCGAATGGGGGAAAATGGTGTAGCCGAGTGGGGAAAACGGTAATAACTGAGGGGGAAAGTGGGTGCAACAGAGTGGGAAAATGGGTATAATCGTGGGGGGTTGGGATGTGACTGAGTGGGGAAATAATGGTATAACTGGGTGGGCGAGAATGGGGGTAGCCGAATGGGGGGAAAATGGTGTAGCCGAGTGGGGGAAAATGGTAATAACTGAGTGGGAAAGTGGGTGTAATCGCATGGGGGGTAGGGACGTGACAGAGTGGGGACAGCGGGGGGGGGACCCCGTTGTGGGCTGCAGGGGCGCCACCCCCCAACCCCCCGTGTCTGGAGTGTTCGTAGTTGTGACAGCTGTCGCGATTATGCACCGCGCGCTGTGTCGTGGCGGGTGGCGTGCAGCGGGTGTGCGGGTGCGCAGGAAGGTGAATGGGCTGTTAGGATCTCGGGTGTGCGGGGCAGCGGTGCCGGGTTGCGCGGGTTGTTGACGGGGGAATTCTTTTAGTTATATCCCCCCCCAGCTGAGGGCGTACCGGGCGGGGAGCTTTCAGCTGGTTAAGACAGGGAAGGTGGGGGTGTGTGTTGTGGCGTGGTATTGTGGGTGAGTGGGGCAGTGAGGGTGGTGGCGGTGGTCGGGGCGTGGATGGGGTCTTGATGTTTTGTGGCTGGCAGTTTGGGTCTTGGTGGTGGTGGGTGCGTTGTGGGGGTTGGTGACCGTGGGCAGCGGGACTTGTTGAGCGAGGGAGGGGAAAAAAATAACTGGGGGTGTACCCCCCCCAGCTGAGGGTGCACTGGGTGGGGAACCGTCAGCTGGTCTCGCAGCTGGTTGTTTGAGTGCTGTTGGCGGGCGGCGTGTCTTTCTCGTAGTCGCTGGCTTGGGTGCTTCCGTTGGCGGGCGTGTCCGCCTCGTTGTTGCGGGTCTGAGTGTTACTGGTGGCGGGCGTGTTGATCTCGAAGGTGCTTGACTGAACTGTTGTGACTGTGTGTGTGTAGTGTGTTTTCTTTTAGTATGTTGTGTTGGGGTTGTGGCGATGTTCTCCAGGGTTACTGCGGGAGTGTTGCTTTCTGGGTGGTCCTGGTGTGAGGTGGGGGCCTTAGGGGGTAAGGTGGCTCAGAGTTGCCGGGTGCCTGTTGTGGCGGCTCTGTTGTGGTGATGGGGAGGTAGTGGGTTGTGGTCAGAAGGACATGGTGCATGCTGCTGCTTGCGGTTTGAGCCTACGCTGCAGTGTGGTGGCGGTGTCGGCTATGATGAGCCACACGTTGCGTCTGCCGAGTGGGCCCTTTTGCTTGCAGAGTAAGATGCTCATACGTTGCGCGGTGGCCAGCTCCCATAGCCAGCTCCGTCTGGGTGTGTGCGCATCGAACACGTAGTGTAGGGGCACGTGGGCGCATGTCAGTTCTCTTCCTACTGTCAGCAATGGCAGGGCGATGTCGAGTACCCTGAAGGAGGGGCTGGTGACCACGATGTTGTAGCTGTTCATGCGTCTGACGTTGTTGGGTTGTCGCGCGTCCACTGGGGTGCTGGTGGCCATAGCGGGGTTGATGTCTGAGGAGTGCGTGTACACGCCGCGTGGGTGTAGGGCTGCTTCGATGGCGCCAGTGCCGGCGTAGGGGTCCCATACTCTGTCCGCGGGCTGCCAGGTGATGTGTGTAGCCAACTGCTCGATTTCGGAAGGGGTGGTGACCACTAGTTGCGTGCCCCACTGTTTGGCGCTGACGCGTTGACATTCCGCGTCAGTCATAGGGTGGTGGTGTCTGATGGTGCTGGGGTTGGTAGTGGCTGCGTCTAAGAGCTCCTGGGCTTGTTGGCGTATGTGCTGGGTGAGCTTGGTGATGTGGGCGGGGTCCCAGTGCCCTGGCAGGAGGGTGGCCGTCGCGCGCAGCATGTTCTGTCTGTCGCTGAGGTCCCAGGTGTTGGGAAGGCTGTCGAATGGTGTGGGTATGGCTGCCGCGTTGGGTGCGCCGTTGGGGATGGCTGCTAACGCGGTGTGTAGTGCTCGCTCTGCGTCTAGCTGGGGCTGGGCCACTGCTTGCTTTTGCGGGGCTGTTGCGTTATCCGGCAACAGATACTGCTGCAGCTCCGCCAAAGTGAAGGTTTCTGTGTCCCCATCATCGTACTCGCACTTCAGCGCGTATGGCCGTTCTGCGGCTCCCAGCCATCGTATGGTGCCCTCATAAGGTTTCCCGTCGGTGACCTTCAAGGCGCGCTTCCCGTCCAGCTGTTTGCCCCTGTTTTCGTAGGCGGTGAGGTAATGGGGGGAGAGGTCGTCATCAGGCAACAGGCCTAGGCAACGGGGGCAGTACCAGAACTCTTCGTTAGGGACTCGAATCAGCTTGGGCTGCAGGCACCCCAGGTGATAGCCTTGATTGCAGTCGTCGCAAAGAAGAATGCTGGCAGGGCGATCGGCCTTCTTGCACACTTGACAACGTGCATCCTCGTTGTCATCCAGGTTGTAGGTGATGGTAGGGTCGATGTCGGGCAAATGGCAAATGGCTATCTGCGAGCAGTGTGCGTTGCACGTGCTGCCGCATCGGCCTTGCAGTACGGTGGTGCCATCGTCTGGCAGCTCTTTGATTTGAAGTATAGGGTCGCGCGTGTGGAGCTGTAGGCCGTGATTCACGCTGCGCTTCAGGAATACGAAATCACCCACGCGGAAGTTGAACTGTTTGGGAAGGTACGTTCCTGAGCGCACTTGTGCGTATCGCTCGGTCTGGCGGTGTTGGGCTATGGCGATGTTGCTGCCGGCCATGATGGTGGCCCTTTTGACGTACTCGGCGCGCTCGAGGTAACTGGCCGCCATAGCGGCTGTATCCATGCAGGCATCCAGTGGCTGGCTGAGGCGCTCCTTGATGGCCGGCGGCAGCGTTGGGCGCTGGGCGTACACGAGCTCGTATGGTGCTAGGCGTGTGGACTCCTGCGGCGTGGCGTTGTATCCCAGCATGATCCACGGAAGGAATGAGTCCCATCGGTCGATGGACCCGGCCTGCTTGCATGCCTTGGTGAGGGCGGCCTTGGTCATCTGGACGACGCGCTCGCTGAGGCCGTTTCTCTGGGGGTGGGACTGCGAAGTGGTGCGGTGGTCGATCAGATTGTCCCTGAGCAGCTGGGCGAACTCCTTTTCCCACTCGCCGCCGTTGTCGGTCACCACTTCTGCTGGGCACCCGAACCTGGCTATTACGTGAAGGGCGAATGCCTGGGCGGTCTCCGCTGGTTCTTTGGTGTGCAGTGGGATGAGGCAGACGTATTTGGTGAAGTGCTCCACGACTACCATGACATACTGGTAGTTATTTTTGGCTTTGCGTGGCATTTTCGCCAGATCGGTGGAAAATCGATAGTACATGCCTTTGACCTCCAGTGGGTTCAGGTGGGGGGCGTGTTTGTCGAAGTTGGTGCGGTAACGGGCGCAGGCGTCGCACTTGCTCACGACGTCGGTGCATGTGTCGTGTAGCTTGGGCCAGTAAAATGCGTCTCTCACCATGGCTGCGGTGCGTCGGCGGCCAAACTAAGTGCCCGCACCTTTCATGCATTTGCTGAACGATGCGGCGTCGCTGGTCCACTGGCGGCACTGGTCGCCTTGCCCCGTTGGGTAGGATGCGGATCAAGGTTTCCCCCTCGAGTGCGTAGTGTCGGGCTCGTGTGCTGGTAGCCGGGTGAAGGGCGGGGTCGCCGTGGCGTTCGCCCTTCAGCCACCGCAGCATTGCCTCGTCGTCGTAGGGCTCAACCGCCTCGCGCGCCCCGGCTGCAGCGCTGAGGGTTCGGGCGACTCTCTCGCTGGGGATGCTGGGGTGAGGGGTGCGGCCTTGGTTCTGAGTGCTTGTGTGGAGTGCGGGTGTGGGGCCACTGGCGGGCACGAACTGTATGGGGGTGCTAAGGGAGGTGGTCGAGTCGTGCATTGCGGGGGCTTCCTCGCTTGGCGCAGCGCCTAGCCCGGTTTTGTCGTGGGGTCGCTGACCGCTGCACTCTGGAGGTGCCTGATGTGCGGCTCTTATTAGCGAGGCTGTGGCGCCAGGCCCGTACAGCTGCCGCAGCTCGGATGCCTCCAACCGTGCCGCCCGCTTGATGGCGCTGAGCGTCGCGGCCCACTGGGTCACGATAGCTTCCGGTGGCTCCACGGGTAGCTCCTCTCTCCAGTCGCAGTGGTAGGTGGAGACCCTGGGCGTGGCATGTTCAGCGATTGAGTGTCTTGACTCGACTTGTACCCGCGGGGCTTCTGCTCGGTTGAGCAGGTAGCACACGGTCAGAATGCGGGATACGCATCGGACGTCGAAGGCCCTGCCCAGCATCTCACCTCGCTCGCGTGCCGAGACGCCGGGCCCTTGAGTGGCTCCGGTCTGGAACCCCATAGCGCGCTCCTTCTCCTCGGGCGTGGGCGGGCCCCACTGCTGTGTGGCGTGGTCCCAGACAGTGCCCTTCCTGCCGTCCCTGAACTGGTAAGAGTCGGGGAAGGACATCATGGTAGGCCACGCCCTCATGGGCTCTCCACGCACGTTGCAGGGGTAGTGGCCGGAGGCGGTGTCGTCTGCGGCGTCTTGTTCGGTGCGGCTGGGGTCCAGGATGTCCCGCACAAGGCGGCTGGGATCTCGCTCCACGGTGTCCAACACGGATTGTGCGTCAACGTATCCGGCCATGTTTGTCCAGTAGTTCCGCAGGCGGTGTGCTCGCGCCCCCATGCGCGCTGCGTCGACGGTGATGGGCATGCCGATCATGGAGCACATGAGGGGATGCATAATGTTGCGGACTTCGTGGCTGTTGAAGTTGTGCTGCGCTGCTACGCACTCGATCATGTATGTGAACTTGTCCTGCCCAGCCAGGAGTTGCAGTTGTCCAAGTACGCGCACCACGTCGTACAGGACTGACGAGTGTCGCCCTTTCAACCCTTGTAGGGACCCAGCTGCGGAGAGGTCTTGGCATTCTGTGCCCACCATGGCGAAAATGTACGGACTCTCATTTGTGAGGGAGAGGAGGTCACTGCGTGATATGCGTCTGAGGTCCTGGGGCACGGAGGTGGAGGCGTCGTGGGGGGCCTCCAGAGGGAGTTGTTGCGGGAATCGGTTGTGCAGCTGCACCAACCGGCGTTTAGCAACCTGCCGGCTCTTCGCGTTGTTGTCGCAGTAAACGTATTTGGTGACGTTGCCGCCTGCGATGAGCCACGCCTCCAAACCCGAACACAGGCCTGCGCAGAGCTCGATGACCACGGCCCCTTTGGTGTGTAGGTGGGATACGGTTCGCTGGGGCAGCGGGCGTGTGTCCAGGCTGGTTGCTCGCCCGTCCACGCACTCGCCGTTCAGCACCCTAATGACGGGGACGTGCTTTCTGCTGTCCAGGTAGGCTGCCATCCAACTGCATGCCTCTTCCCAAAGTGTCAGTGCGTCGTCGTCGTGGGCGTCGTGGTCATCAGCGTCGACGTGCATGGACCAATGCTCCCCCAGGTGGTGGCTGACCAAGTCGTGGCTCGTGCAGGGGTCGCCTGACAGCCTGCCCACGTGGTTCTTGTATTGCCAGGAGGCTATGGGGGCGACGTCCTGCGTGCCTTCCTCAAGGGCGCGAGGGTGTCGCGCGCAGAGGCAGGCGAAGGCCCCCGCTGTGGGTAGTGCAGCCTCCTCCTCAGTGGGGTCTAGGCTAGCTCCAGTGGGGTCCAGGGATGACTCTCTTGGATATCGGGACAGCACGTCGGCGTTGGTGTGGCTGCTTCCAGCCCGATGCACGATGTCGTACTCGAACTCCTGCAGGGAGACCTGCCATCGCAGGTGCATGCCGGTTAGGGTTTGCGAGGAGCGTAGCCACGTCAGCGGTTTGTGGTCGGTGATCAAGGTGAATTTTACGCCGTGGAGGTAATGCCGAAAGGATCTCACGCCGTACACGGCCGCGAGGGCTTCCCCATAGAAGCTGCTGTAGCGCACTTCTGACCGGGAGAGCGTGCGGCTGGTGGCTGCGATGATGACGTCTCGATCCTCATCGTCCTTTTGCCCCAATATGGCAGAAATGCCGACCCCCGACCAGTCGGTCATAAGATACAGTGGCCGGCTCGGAACGACCATATCGCAAAAATGAGACACGCGGGTGTCTCATTATATTCTCATTTTTTGAAAAGTTATGATAATGAGGTTTTCTGAATATGACTGAATAGCATTTGGAGAGTAGATAATGACACGTTATTTCAAAATTTGAAATTTTAGGGTATAGCTCGAAATTTGGGGTTTCCGGGCGATTTTCCGCCCCGTTTCGGGCGGTGCTCAGGTGTCAATCGGCGGAAGTTATGATAACGAGGTTTTTTTTATATGACTAAATAGAATTTGGAGAGTAGATAATGACACGTTATTTCAAGATTTGAAATTTTAGGGTATAGCCCGAAATTTGGGGTTTCCGGGCGATTTTTCGCCCAGTTTCGGGCGGTGCTCAGGTGTCAATCGGCGGAAGTTATGATAATGAGTTTTTTTTTATATGACTAAATAGCATTTGGAGAGTAGATAATGACACGTTATTCAAAAAATTTGAAATTTTAGGGTATAGCCCGAAATTTGGGGTTTCCAGGCGATTTGTCACCGAGATTCGGGTGGTGCTCAAGTGTCATTTGTTGAAAGTGGTGATAATGACGATGTTTTCAGCTTGGATACGTCAAAGTCATTCCAATCAAACTGAGTCTGAAGAAACTTTTGTTCATATCTTACATACACCCCGAGAATGGGAGGTTTTAATGTTAAAAGTGTAACGGGTCGTAGGCGTGTATGACCACGCCCGGTTCGGTGAGCCGCTTCTTGAGCTGGGCCAGCGCGTCGTCGTGCCCCTTGCCCCACAGATCCTTGACGTTCTCGTTGCCTTTTCTCAGCAGGCAGTTCAGAGGCCATGCCAGCGACGAGTAGTCGTATTTGCCGATGCGCGCGGCCATAATTCGATAGAAGTTCATGAATCCCAATATGGCCCGGACGCCTCTCACATCCTTGGGCGTAGGTAGTTCGAGCAGGGCGGCTACCTTTGCCTGGTGTGGTGATAGCTTTCGGGGTCGCAGTAGGAAACCCAGAAATTCACATCCGCCGGCGCGGCGAAGACTGACTTGCCCGGGTGGCCGCGCAGTCCTGCCTTGCTTAGGCGCTGCATGACTACCTCCAGGTCGGCCAGGTGTTGGCGGGCGGTGGGCGAGGTCACCAA
The DNA here is from genome assembly GCA_001247695.2 of Cymbomonas tetramitiformis. Lineage (NCBI taxonomy): Eukaryota > Viridiplantae > Chlorophyta > Pyramimonadophyceae > Pyramimonadales > Pyramimonadaceae > Cymbomonas > Cymbomonas tetramitiformis. Next base: position 15,644 of record LGRX02001752.1, on the reverse strand, counting down.
GATGTCATCGCAGTACACCTTGGCACAGCTGAGTCCGCGCAGCTCGTGCTCGATCACTCGTCCAAACATCGCGGTGCTGTTCGCGCTGCCAAAGGGCATGCGCTTGTAGACGTATTGCTCGGGAGCGGCGCCATCTCGAGCCCACCAGAAGCATGTTTTCAGTGACGCATCGTCGGTCAGGACGATCTGGTGAAATCCGCTGCGCAGGTCCAGCTTGGTCATGTATTGGTCATGTATTGGTCGCGGCCAATGTCGTGAAAGAGGTCTTCGGGTAGCCGCGGCGGCGTGCGGTCTCTGAGCGATAGCTCGTTGACGCCTCGTAGGTCCAGTGCCACACGCTTGTCCGTCCAGGAGCCATCTAAGGCCTTCTTCATGGCCACGACGACGTTGCAGGTGTTTTCGCAGTACTTCGGGGCTGTTTCGATGATGCCGTCCGCCAGCAGCTTGTTGAAGTGTTCATCGATCAGGCTTCGCTCAGCTGGTGAGAATCGCCTGGGTTTCTGGTAGTGCGAGGCGGACTCGTCCTTGAAGGGGATGTCGAATTTGCCGATCTCCCCAGTGTATCCAGGTAGGTCGGTGGCTGAGGTGGCCATGAAGCCCTTCTCGCGGCGTAAGAGGTTTCGTAGGTCCTGCCATTCTTCGTCGGTCCACGCACCCTCGCCGTTGAAGCCCGCTTGAGGCCCCATGATCACGTCCAGTTCCTCATCGCGAACGTGCAGCGCCTCGACGTCGTCCTACTCTCGGCCGAGCGGTATGGCGCTGTCCACCTCACCGGCCTGCGTGGCAAAAGCTCGCGCCTGGCAGTGCCGCCGTGGCCTCTTGCGCCGCTTGCGACCCCTACGGGCGTGGCGTCGGCTTTTTGCCCTCCTGAGGCTGGCTCTGCGCTGTAGATCATGGGAGGACGGCGCCCCACGGCCCTGCTGCCTATTCCGCCTGTTGGCGCGCTTGAAGCGGCTGGGGGGCTCGTTGCACTTCGGGTTGAGGACTATGAACCGCATTAGGGCATTGGTGTTGACCAAGCGGAAATGTGTCCACGAGTATACCGCCCCAGCTGTTGCTGCCGCCGCCACGCACCAGCTGGGCGCGCTCTTCCATGTTTCTGTCGTTATGAGCCTGGACACCTCTACGAGCAGGTGTCCCACGCTGTTTGCCTGGACCGTTGTGAGGATGGTCCACGCTGCTAATGCGCAGCCAAGCTGCACGCACACCCGCTGCACCCATGTGCGGGCAAGAAGCTGCAGTACCGCTTTGGCCTTCTGCTGAGCCCGCCGGTTGCGCCTTCCAGCGGACTTGGGCACTGGGCCCCAGGCCTGGATGAGTGCCCACTTCATCCGGGCGCTAAGGGACCGCTCCGCGAGTCATAACAGCAGGGGGAGGTTCAGGGAGAACCTCCGCACTGCTCGCCACGTCGCCTCTAGGAACAAGATCCCAACTGCTGTGTGGTGCACCGTTGTTGACCCGATCCACTGGGTCACCAGTACCCCAACTGCCCATGATGCCACTCCGTGAGTCGCTATTGCGGCTGCCCCTGCGGTCGCGGCGATTGTGATGGCGGTGGCGTGTTCCAGGTCCCATGAGCCGGGGCCCACAGGCAGGGCGTGACGGAGACCAGAGTGTACGCGCTGGCCCACGCTATGCTTTCCGCGCTGAATCCTTTGGCCCACATGGTTGCGACTGTGACCAGCCCTGCAGTGACGATGTTGTCCACGGCGCGTGGTGCTGGTGACGGGGCGGTGGTTTCGGCCACGGTCGTGAGTGTCAGTGCGTGGACTTCTTCGCGGCATGGCGGCGAGGTCGCGCCTGACCTCCGTTGCGCGATGGCGAGTTCCGAGGCGTTGTTCCAGCTGCCCGCGGGATCGGTTGAGGTGGTTGCGGCATTGTGTCAGGCGAGTCGGGTGGTTGTTGCTGGGCTGGGGCCAATTGGGTACTCACGGGTCGTTGCTTGGGTTGCTTGACCAGGCGTGCTGCTGTCGGATGCGACTTCCCGAGCAGCTGTCCCCTTGCGATTGTGAGTGGCCGGGGTGGAGTTCGCGAGGTGACCGTGGTGGTGTGTGGTAATTTGAAAAAAAATTGGTTTGGTGGTCCTGTTTGCCCAGTCTGTGATGCTGAACTTTGGGGTTGTTTCCCATTCTGCGTCTGTCGTGCTTGGTATAGCATCCCCCCCCCAGCAACGGGAGGAGAGGCTGTGGCTCGACAAAGTTTGCTGTAAGCATGAGGAAGAGGGGTGGAGGTGTTGGGGTGTTGCTGGTAATGTCAGTGGGGATTAGGGCTGTGGCGGGGCTTGCGAAGGAGAATATGCACATCACGGCGGTCATTAGCCAGATGTGCAGTGGTACAGGGGATGACGGGCGCCTGCGCGGGGGGGCTCGCACTGCTTGAGGGGCGGGGCGGTAACGGGCCTGTGGAGGTGCAGGTGATGCGACAGGAATGGGGTGACTGTGGTGGGTAGGTGGTGAGCCATGTGCGGTTGGGGTTGGGCGGCTGCCGACGTGGGTGCGCACTCCGCGTGCGTAGTTGTGATCGGTTGCGCGTGTGGGGGTGACTGTGGGGAAAAGTTGCGTGTGCGTGGTTGCCGCCCGGCGCGAGCCGTTTGCCCTGAACCGCCGTAGTGTCCGGGGACGGAACCCGTTGGCCACTTTGACGGTGTTGATGTACATTAGCTCGGTAGCGTCGCGCACAAGTGCCAGGTTTTCCGGCCGTGTATCTCCCTCGAGGATGCGGCAAGGGGAGTAGCCACGCAGGACGAGATCACTTCGTGCGCCTGACACTGCGCAGCGGTCGGGGAGGGAGCGGTGGTATGGGCGGTTGATGGTGATTCCGCAGAATGGGCAGTCGCTGTTGCGCGCGGTGTTGCGTAGTGGTCGTGCTGGTGGTGGGGTCGTTGTGAAATGTGGATGGTTGATGGGTTGGTGAGAGGCGGCTGCTGGATTGGGATGTGTGTTTTCGCGGCCGCTGGGGCGTGTGTGGACTCGCGATGTGTGCAGCACGCGCGGGATGTGGGCGGGGAGCTGGTGTGAGGAAATGGGATTTTCTTGTGGTGGCAGGGTGTCGTCCACGAAAATGTGGGTTGGTGAGGTGGAGATGGTGGTGGGTGTGGAGGAGGTAGTTATGTGTGGGGGGCTACCTGCTGTGTAGTGTGAGTGGGGGGTGGAGGTTTGTATGTCTTGCGGTTCTGGGGCCGTTGTTGGGGTTGTGGTGGTGTTGCGGGCTGTTGAGCGGCGGGCGGTGTGCGAGTCGGGGGCGGTGGCGTCGTGCCTTGGGAATGATCCACATCGTTGCTGTGGCGCACGTCGCGAGCACGAGCACAGCGGCAAGTGCCGTGCGATCCAGTGTGTCGCTCAGCGACTGGGTGTCGGGTTGTTCTGCGTGGCTGACGTTGGCGTCCAGAGCCGCGGCGGCTGTAGCGGCGGGCAGGATGGCCATGAGGATGACCATGCATGCGACGATGGTGGCCCTTGTTGGGGGTGAGGGTCGTCGCACCCCAGCTCGTGTTGAGTCCGTGCCACAGCTGGGGGTAGGCAGGTCATTTTCCCCTGGCGGGTGCTGTGGTGCTGTGGGGTCGTTGTTGGTGGGATGTCTGGGACAGACATAGCCGGGGAAACCAATTTCCGTGAGGTCGCAGGAGCACCCTGGGGCGTCTGCTGGGGGTGGTGGCGGCGTCGTTGCTGTCGTGCCCAACCTGTTGTTGCAGAGGCTCCTGGCCCAATCCAGAATAGCGGCGGTGATACTGGTGCTGACGGTCGCAGCCGCGGGGTTTGTTGCGGGCGGCACGGTGGGTGGGTATGGTGTGGCTCCTTGGCGGGTGGCGGGTGCGGTGGTGTATGGGATGACGGGTTGGGTGTGATTGGGCGGCGCGTCGCTGGGTGGTGTGTGACGCACCGGGGGTGTGCGAGATTGGGTAGGGGACCGATCAGCGAGAGGGCGTGGACCACGGGCAGGGAACTGCAGCAGATATTCAGTGCGGGTGAGCGGGGCCTCATTGCGGTTGAAGCGCTCTCGGTTGACGATCATTTGGTGTCTGAATTTCTTTAACGCGATTGGCATTCTATCTCGTGGTGTTCCTGCCCCGTTGGGTACGGGTGGCCGGTTGATCCACTTGTCGTACATGGAGGTATGGCCGCTGACGTGGCATGGTAGTGTGGGGTGATGGAATTGGTGTAGGGACTGGTGGCAGAATTTGCACAGATTGCTGTTGAGGGGCTCGTCGCCGGGGTGAGAAGCGGGCTGAGGAGCAACATTGTTTGTGGGGGTTGGGATGGGCTGTGGGGTAGGCGTGTTCGGGGTGGCTGGGCGGGGTGTTTCGGGGGTCTCGCTGCTGGGGTGGGGTTGCCCATACTGCTGACGGAAAGCTGTGCGCGTCAGCGGTGCCTGGCCGGAGGCGACCCGGCCGGTGTTGATGACGAGCATGAGGAGTGGCATCAAGTGGGAGGGGACTTTGCCGTTGCTGACCCAATGGGCGTAGAGCCCGGTGCTGCCGCTCAGGTGGCATGCATGGGGTTTGGTGGTGCCTCGGCATGCTCCCCTGTTGCAGAATTGGCATGCTGTCTCCGTGGTATTCTCGTGCCAAGGCGTGAGTGAGAGCAGCGTCAGGGGTGGGCTGGTCTTGAAGTGGGCAAATGGCTACTACCTGATGGTCCTTACGGTAGGACCTAGAACGCTGTAGGTCCTACCATAAGGACCACTTTTTCAATAATTTTTTAAGGTGTCCTATTGGTATCGTGAATGGCTACCCTCCGGTTTATGGCATATTTAGGACCTGAACTCAGTCCCCTCTTTCCCACTTGCCGAGTTTTAACCCAAACGGGATGCTACGCATACACTACCCGTATTAGGCACGGGTAGCGTAAAAAATCGTCGAGAACTTTTCTAAAGCCAAAAATCTCTTAAAAAAATAGCACATCTTTCATAATTTTTCGCCGACAGACTATGGAGGCTGAGCATGCGTCCAATGATCCAGTAGCACCGTAGCATTATATACAATCATGTTTAGAATAGAGCACAAGTCGATAACCTCATAGCGGACATCTAGCTGCACCCCAATCAACCTGTCCCATCATTTTTAGACAAATGTCACAAAATTTAAGAGTCAATTTTGGCTTTGGTCTGAAGTCGGGGATGCTATATTGAATGCGCACATGCCACTTACACACTATTACCTCGCTATTGTCGCCATGTAGACACAATAATTGAATTTTCGAGCCATCTACAGAGGCAGAATGTGCGATATTTGGCGTGTATTCATCGTTGAGCCGGACGAAGGGCATTATTATTTTGGGCGATTTAGTGCCTTTTCCAGCTTTGACAGCCAATGCTGCTTCAACCACTATTTTGAGGGCCAAGATGAACTCGGATGGAATTTTTGACAAGACACTACGGAAAGAGCAGCTCGAGAACTTGACGACGTGGGTCTCGAAAATTTCGTAGGACCTATTGTGAAGCGGATAGCCGGGCTTAAATGTAGGTCCTTATGGTAGGACCTAGCTTTTTTTGCTGAAATTTGAAAAAAAAACACCACCAAAGCGTGCGCAATTTAAGCACTCCAAAGGTCACCCTATGCATGCACCCACAACTTGAAATATTCATTTGACTCATAAATAGGATGGGTGATCGCACGTTGAACCAATTACGTGATGTTTATGCGAGGAAAACACATTTGCACGTAGGTCCTTATGGTAGGACTTTGAATTTGGGTAGTAGCCACAAATGGCCAGGCAAGTGGGTCGCCATGCTTGTGCCTGCGCCGTTTGAAGATGGCTCCCATGCTGGACGCGACTGCGCCGCAAAGGCCGATGATGGTCATCAGGGCAGGATTGTGGTGGCGCTGGAACGGGGGCTGCCATTGCGGTCGGCCTCCTCGTTGTGGGCCTGAACCGGGTTGATGTAGGCGGCCATGAGGATGAACACGAGGAATACCACAAGAGCTGGCCGGTAATGGCAGGTGGCGCGGTAGGCAGTCGGCGGTCTGTGTGGGCTGGTGTGGGTGGTTGCCATGTCGTCGAGGTGTGCTGTCCATTCTGCCCCGCCCCCGAATTGTGCCGTGCGTGGGCCTCTGTGCGGAGCTATGGTGTTTGAACACCTTGAGGGGCAGGTAGGCCTTGTGCTCGAAGTCGCCCCGCTGGTCGTGGGGATGGTAGGCCAGTGCTGCCCCACGCCCGGGGGTGGCGGGCAGCTGTGCTAGGAGGCAAGCACAAGAGCAAGAAAAACGGCTAAGTATAAAACGCAGGAGTACTCAGTACGGAGTACAGTAGGACCGATCAGAATGATGTTGATGTGAGGTGCCTAGACTGTTGTACGGAGTACTCAGTACAGTTGAGTTATGGAAAGAGTTCCTGAATGCATAAGAACTCTAAGTGTAACCCGTTTCGGGGAGATGAACTGAACTGAGAATTGTAACATAAAAAGTAAGAGCCGTATCCGCTGTATATTGTGTATTGAAAGCATACACTTGAAAGCAAAAGCATAACTATTAAGATTTACGAAACCGAAGTCTTGTAGTTGACCTATCGTAATCATACCTCGTGCGGTCGTTTAATAAGTGTAGAATAGTATAAGTCCGAAACCGTAAAGAAGAGAAGAAGTCAAGGTGTAGACTCCTACAAAATGGTAATTAGTTCGTGTTTTCACGTTGCTTCCTTGTCTTTCTTGCGCAAATTCTGATCAACCCGCCCCGCCTTGTGCGATTAGCTAGCGAGTACTTGCACTACGAAATCGAGAATGCCTGTGCTCTCGTTCTTGTTGCGCGGTGGTGTGTGGGATTGAGGGTTCCAGGTTGCTTGGAGCCGCGTCGGTGTGGAGGAATCTAGCTCGACGACAATCTTTTAAGGTGCGCGCGTTGCCTTAGTCCTAGCACGCATACACGCATAGCACGCATATCCGTGCTTTTGGACTCGCAGGTGCGGGAAAACCAAATCGCCTCCGTTTTTCGGCAATTCCGACCCTTCGCGGCGGAAGCGCTGCGCAAATTTTTCAATTTTGCGTAAGCCTTTGCTGAAATTCGGGGTTGGTTCGGGATTTCCCCTACCTTTAATTTAGCCTTCTAGTCCCCCCTATTCGGGAATCTCCGCGCTTCGGCCGGTGTGCTTACTTGTGCTCGCGCGCAAGTGGCGTATTCCTAGGATCGGGTACTAGTTGCCACACCAACCGCTTTTCGATTGGTTAAATTGCGAGCGTGCAACGTTTGATGTCCCCCATGGGGCTTTAGCTTTCTAGGATCTTCCTTTCCGGAAATCTCCGCGCCTCGGCCGGTGTAGCCACTTGTGCTCGGGCGCAAGTGGTAAATTTCTAGATCGGCGGGTGCTAGTTGCCACGTGTGTCGTGTACACTTTCGGCTTTAGCTAAATTAGGTCTCACGCATAGCACGCATACTATGCCCATGTATTCAGATGAAGAGGAATGCCTCGGTCGGTCGGGCCGGCGTGGGGGGGGTCGGGCCGGCGCCGCCCCCGGCTCAGCCGTGGGGTCCGGTCGGTCGGGGTCTCGCGCTGCGGGCCTGTCGGCTGGCCCAGGCTCTGGGGAGTTCTGGGGCGCAGCTGGCGGGTCAGACAGCCGGGATTGGCGCTCCCGTGAGAGGGGGGGGGAGTGCGGCGCGCGCTTGCGCGCCAATACGGCGGTGAAGCCCTCGAGGTTACACCGGCGCGCACGCCCCTGAGAGCCCCTCCAGGGTTGTCTGGTGGGCCCCCCAGGGCCTCGCCACCAAAAGCCCCTTCACCAGCGAGGGTCAGTGGGGCTGAGCCAGTGTCCGAGCTCGCATTGAGCTCGGCGCTACGGCAGCCGGCGCGCCGGAAGCGTGCGTCGCCCGAGGCTCCGGCACCGCCGGCGGCAGGCGCCGGCTCCGGGTCGGACTCGGACCGCTCTGCTAAGGGGTTGAACCCCTCGGCAGCTCCCTTCTCCCCACTCCCTGCGTCCAGCAGGAGTGCGAGTAGTAGGGTCGTCCGTCAGGAACCGACGTCGGGACCGGCAGCATCCTCCCTCTCTTCCCTCGTGGGGAGCGAGCAAGGGAATCTCATCAGTGCCCCAGGGCGCTTTGAGGTTTACCGAGCCAGTGACTGGAGTCCCCCGGCAGAAGGGGAGTCTGATGATGTCCGGCGCCCAGAGCAGCTAGACGTCGTCCAGTCACGGGGGCGCGAGTCTCGCATCCAGCCCAATCCGGCTTGGCGAGGAGAGCGACGTCAATCCATGCTCGCATTGGCCCTCCGTCAATGGAGCACCTGGGCGCTGAATTCAGCGCAACGACGTGCGAGAGTCTCCCTGCCATCTCGTCAGCGCGCAACAGCGCGGCTTGCGTGGGTCGCATGGAGGGCCAGGACGGACCAGTCAGCGCATCAGCGCGAGCTCCAGCGCCTGGCATTCCAAGCGTGGAATGACGTCACCCAACAGGTCGCCCAACTTCAAGGCCTGTTTGACAAAGGCAGTCGGCGCCGGGTCGAGTCCGCTTTCGCAGCATGGCGCCAGCATGTCGTCCAGACACAGGGTCTGTGGCGCAGAGGCAGACGTCAAGCTGGAGCTGTCTTCATGGCATGGCACCAGCAGACGATGCTCGCCAAGGAGAGGAGCACCTGGTGGGTTGGAGCCCGGAGACACCGGATGACCCAGATGGGCAGGAGGTGTCTTCGCGAGTGGCGCCGGCTCCCCAGGACGACCCCAGTCAGCTCGGACTCGTCCCAGGGAACGAGTGCCCGCCGTCCGGTAAGGAAGGCGGGAACCTCATCCGGTGTCAGCTCTTGCTCGGATTCCGACCAGGAGTCTATGTGGCAGGACATCCGTCGAGGCCTAAAGCGCCTGGGGAAAGACCACCCGCTGTCAGGGCTAATGTGGTTCCAGCTCAAGGACTATGGGCTCTCCGAGGACGGCGCTTATCGCCTGGAGATCCACCAGCAGTCAGTCTCCGAGTCCAGGGTGTTGATGCAGCAAAAGCGCGAGGACCCTCACAACTCCCTTGGGAGGTGTAGATTCTCTGTCTTTGCCATCAACGCCGGCAGACCAGGGGAGCTGGTACGCCAAGGGGCGGACCTCCAGGAGGTAAGGAGAGCGGTCGTCGCGGCCGTCAGAATGAGCGGCCGCACCCGGAAGTCACACAGGGGTCTTAGGAAGTCAGGTGCAGCACCTCCGAGTTCCGCAGCCCCCGGTGGGAACTGGTCGAACCGGTTTGCTCCCCTCTCGTCCTCATCGGAGGAAGAGCATCCCGCGGAACGTCCGAGGCCCAGGACTCAGGCGCCTAAGCCGAGCGGCCCCAGTCGCCCGGTGCCTCGCACCCGGAAGCCCAGTCGAGCACCATCGGCCCCGCACCCCGGTCCGACTTCCTCAGGGAACACGTCGTCGTCCCCGGAGTCCACTTCGAGCAGGAACAGTCAGGACCTGCAAGAGCTGAAGGAAGCCTGGCAGAAGGAGTCGCAAGCTCGGGAGGCAGCTGCCGAGGCTCGCCTGGAACAGCTGTCTCGGCAACTCCAAGAGAGTCAAAGAGCTGCCGAGGAGCGCAGGATCTCCGATCAGCGCGCTGCCGAGGAACGCAGGGTCTCCGAGCGACGCGCTGTCGAAGAGCGCTGGGCTGCAGACCGGCTGGCCGCAGAAGCCCGGGAGACTGCCCGGCAGTTGGCTGTCGACGAGAGCGTCGCTCAGCAGGTAGCCGCCGAGGAGCGGCGAGCGGCAGCTGAGGCCCAGCTGGAGGAGAGGCTGCAGGCGGTCATAGAGTCACAAGTCCAAAGGCTCGCCCTGGTTCAGGCCTCGCCCCCAGGGCCCGTGGAGTCAGACGCTCGGGGGCCCTCAGCGGCAGCGTCGAGTCCGGTTCAGGAGACGCCCATCTCCCGAGAGGGACATGAGCTGGTAGAGCCGACTTCCGTCGTCACCTGTGACGTCGAGAACCGGGACGTTCAAAGCCCTCCGGAGGAGTCGCGCGCGGGCGTGACAGCGTCTCCACCGCACTCATGGGACTTTATTTCCCTTCCTATACAGGTCTGCGACGCCCTCCGGAAACACGTGGTCGGGTATGCCAACTCGGGGATCGAAGCCCAGCGCCTGTTTTACGACGCTGCTCGTAGGTATCGCGCCCTTGGTCAGGTCGCCGGGTGCTTACACCCTACCAACCAGATCAGGCAGTGCCTGAAGGCAAAGTTCTCGGACGAGGACAGGGTCCTCGGGGCCCAGGTGATTCACAGTCTCACGACGGCCTTGGCGTCCGTCGCAGAGAGCTGCGCTCGCTGTGGGTGCGGGCACGAGGAGAGCCCGGTGCGTATGTGGGCGTGTCAGGCAAGCGCTAAGAAAAGTGTGGTGGCGTTCATGAAAAAGGTGTACCTGCCGGTGTGTGGGTTTTGCGCCGCGGACGTGTGGCCCGGTGCTTTCGACCACTTTCCGGCTGTGATGCCACCTCCGCTTCCTACGGCGGCAGACACACCGGGAGACGGGGGGGGGATGGTCCCTCAACTGGAGCACTCGGAGCCAAACGAGCTTTCGGAGATGCCCGGTGCCAGCAGTCATGGTGGTCCTGGTGGCTCGGGGAGCGGTGACCCTGGAGGGCCGGGAGGCCCGGGGAGTCCGGACGAGGACCCTGGCGGCGATGGCGAAGACGGGGATGGCGACAGCCAGTTCACCTTCTCGTCTTCCTCTCGTTACAGGGAGCCCCGGAGCCATTACAGTCGTAAGGACGAGCAGCACGCTCTCAAGGAGGCCACCAGAGCCATGGAGAAGGCAGTGGACAAATACCACACAGAGGTGGAGGGGTCGTCCCACGTCTTTGGTCGGCTCCTCCGATTTGTTCGGCAGGTCAGGGAGGTTCGGGAACTGGAGCCGGTGCGCTACGCCATGGAGATGGCGCGTCTGGGACCACTAGAGAGCGGGGGTGAGGAGAAGGTGTTGTCGGACCACTCCCTGCTGTCAGAAGTGGCCAGACACTGCTTCGGCAAACTCAGCTCCGAGTACCGCGAGCTTTCTTCGGTGTTGACGGAGGCTCGGGAAGGTAAGAACCTCACCCTGGACGTCATAGTGGTTCCCTTGGCGCAGCTGGTGATGCCCGACAAGGGGGAAATGGCGTCGATCGGTCCGTTCCTGCGTCGCGTGCGTCAAAGTCAGGACAGACAGACTCGCACGGTCCGCGAGTTCTGGGACGGGGTGCACCTTGCTCACGACATCGTGAGCATGCTGGCTGCCCACGAGCTCACCTCTCCGGTGCCGGAAGAGGAGCTGCTGGAGATATTCCTTACGGGATTGATACCGGAGATAAGGAGGAAGGTCTTCCTTATAGCCGAGAGGAAAGGCGCTTCGGTCCTGACTCTGAGCCGGACGGCCAGTAAAGGCCGCCACGAACTCCTGACTTGGGCCATAGAGGCTGAGCGGGAGTTGCGGCAGAGCCAGGATAAGACGAGCCGCTCGGTCCAGCTGCTGGCCCACGTAGATGTCACGGAGGAGCTGCTAGCCATGGCGACATCCGCTGGCGCTCCGACACCCACAGGGCAACGACTCGGCTCCCCAGAGTACGAGGGCTGCCGTCTGTGCAAGAGCATGGACCATTATGCCCGCGACTGTCCGCAGGCGAGCCAGCGCCCGAAGGAGTGGGCCAAGTGCCTCCTGGAGGACACCCTGGCGTTGATAGGGGACGAGTCGGTGGAGGAAGCTTTGGCTGCCATCGGTTTGGATTTTGTCCAGGAGGACGCTCCCCAGCCCGGGGCGTCCTCCCCGCAGTAAAGGGCGCGGGCCCCGTCACTGCGGGGTCAGGGGGACAAAAGGGCCCCGCGCCGGCGTCCACAGCGATGCAGGTGCTGCATGATAGGTGGAGAAGGTGTGGGAGACACCTTAGTGGCAGCGCCAGGCGCCACCTCAAGAGCCAGAGTCGAGTCGAGAGGTATGAGCAGGAAGGTTTAGACATGCTAGCCGCCACCCGCACGGAAAGCCCAGAGCCTCCTGAGCGGGAACAGGTCGAGCAGCGCGTCCAAAGAGAGCAGGCAAACTTCTGGAAGTCCGCCAGAACCCCAGCAACCGCCTCAGTTCCGCGTCCCGAGGAGCCGTGGGAGCTGCTCTGTTGGATCACCGGTGCGGACACCCGGGGTAAAAACCGGTCGAGCCACACAGTTGAGCCACGGGCAGTCTACCAACAGCACCTGGAGAACCAGGGGTCGGATGTTGCGAGAGTTCGCGGGCACTGGAAGTTCAGAGCTCAGCGTTTACCCCCCAGAGTTAGGAAAGCCTTCCAGGCCCAGCAGCCAAGTGCTCGCCTGCGTTCCGCCATCAGGGCGCTAGAAAGGTATCTAAAGCTGGAAGAGTCGGAGGTCCGGCCGGTCAAGTCCCTTGCGCTTTGGAGGGCAGGGCAAAGGCGGATGAGCCAGAAGCTTGGACCCACGACTAGTAAGCCCCAGTTGAATCGAGAAGAGTTAGATAAGCGCTTGAAGCGGCTCGTCAGGGTGCGCGAGTTCAATCGCCGACGCAAAGCCATCTTGGATCAGGAGTTCGGACGGTTTATTCGCGTTGCCAAACCCAAGCCTGCCGAGGGAGCAGAACTCTCACCACCAGAGAGAACTTCAAAGCCCAGTCGGCCGTGGTTGACCCGAAGCAGGGCTCGCCAGGCTTTGGGCCCGAAACGCAGACCATGGCTGACTCCTGAAGACAAGGCGCTTCGAACCTCTCGATTGCAGCGCAGGTACGAGTTGGAGGGTAGGGACCCGGCTTCTACCTCAACAGAACGCCATGCGGACTTCCACGCCTTCGTAAAGGAGGAGTTGGAAAGGGAGAATAGGGAACTTCAGCAAGACAATGAGCTGATGCACCGGGACGAGCAAGTCAGAAAGCACATAGCGGCTAAACTGGCTGCAGCGTCGGTCCAAGTCGCGGTGTCCCCCCCAGACTTCCCGGAGCGCAGTGCAGTCCAGAAAGCAGTCGCCATCGGCCTGCTAGCGGACGCATGTACTTACTGCCTCCCGGACTGTGACTCCGACGCAGAAACGTCAGTCACCCGCCTGGACTGCATAATGCAGGACGGCGATATCAGTCCGAGCTGGTGTGAGTCCCTGGCAGCGGTGTCCTCGATGGGAGCGCGCCCGAGGAGTTTCGACAGGCACAGTCGCACACCGACGTTGTTGCTGTTTTGGGCCTGGATTGCGGGCGTCAGAGTCAAGGTTTTAGTGGATTCGGGAGCATCCACCAATATCATCGCGAAGAGTACACTGCAGAGGCTCTCCGGCGTCAAGCCGGTGCGCCACGAGCAAGCCATGCGGGTCCGAGTGGCTGACGGCACCACATATGATGCTAATTCCTGCATCAGGCCCAAGCTCCTTGCTGAGACGTCGAAGGGGTCTTACGGCCAGCAGGTTGAGCTTCGGGTGATGCCACTCGACCTCAAGGTGGATGTCATCCTGGGAGGCCCTTGGCTGGCAAACCTTTCCCCGGTTACGCTGGATTATAAGAACTGGGGTTCGGTCCGGTTCACCAAGGGCAGGGAAGAGGTCGTCATCACCGGCTGTTCGCCGGGGTCACCGGACCCCAGTCGGTCCAAGGACACGGCAATGGCACTGGTACAGGGAGTCCTTTTGAGCCAACGTCGAGCTCGCCGGGACCTGCGGACCCTCCGAAACAGAGAGGAGCAGGCTTTCGTCGTCTACCTCGGCCCCGATGGGACTTTTGGCGCGTTGGCCTGCAACAAGGGGGGGGGAGACTCCGACGAAGATTCCCCCAACGATGTTGTAGCAGGCCTAGCGTCAGAACCCTCCTCCGGGTCCGAGGATAGTGAAGTCAGCGTGCGTCTCAGCGCAACGGTGCCGGACGGAGCTGAGGAGTCTGAGGGGCCGGGAGGGTTGGTCTCGGACAGTTCCGAGTCCGGCTACAGTGACGTGGAAGGAGCGTGTCATTTGCAGAGAGTAGGGGCGGTGGTCGAGGATATTAGGCCACAGGGATTTACGAGTACGGTCGACGAGGCCGGGGATCACCCTGACCCTCTCAGCTTTTTCGCTAGCAAACAGGAGGCGAACGGAGCATTTGCGTTGCTTCCACCAGCGGTGCGTAGGCAGGCGATAGAGGATCACGCGGCCGGGAAGCCACCCACCTGGCACGCGCAGGCAGCCGCGGCGCTCCAGCAGGGCCGGGGTCTGGTCGCGGAGCGACGACCCCGAGCACGGCGTAAGCGAGTGCGTTGGCGTGACCAGGTCGCAGCAGTCGGTCAGCCTGGTGCTGAAAGTGGCCCCTCCACCGAGCAGCCGCCGGGACCAAAAGTCCCCACTGTCCCGAGTCCTCAGAGTCAGAAGTCGCGAGCCTCGGCACCAGTCGTGCCGCCAGACACTACCCCGCCGCCAGCTCCGCAGACCACATACCCGCCGGTACCGGCCGCCCCGCCAGGTACTACCTCGCCGCCAGCCCCACAGACTGCTCAGGCCTCCCCGGAACCGCCGGAGGACGAGATAGACGAGACGGTGTCGCCGGAAATCTGGCAGCAGCTTAAGGATCTGGAAAAGGAGTTCGCAGATGTCATTTGCACAGAGCTGCCGGAATCAGTCCAGTCAAGGGAATTCAAGTCCGGCGTCCGGCTCAGGCCAGATTGGAATGGGAACGCCTTGCACCGGCGGGGGTACAAGCTGTCGCAGGAGGAGTTGCGGCAACTCCGGCAACAGCTAGATGAGCTCTTAGCCAAAGGGTACATACGACCCTCGGCCTCTCCGTGCTGATGGTCCCCAAGCCGAGTAATCCCAAGGAGTTGCGTCTAGTCATTGACTACAGACAGATCAATGAGATCACAGTCAAGGACAAGTACCCCCTCCCTGATGTCCAGAGTCTCTTAGATGATCTACAAGGGGCTACCGTCTTCTCTACGATGGATGCCCTTTGGGGATTTTGGCAGGTCCCTATGAAAGCAGAGGACGTGGAGAAAACCGCAATGACTACGCACTTTGGAGCGTGCGAGTGGTTGGTCATGCCTATGGGATTGTCAAACTCCCCAAGTACCTGGCAAAGGATGATGCAACAGTACCTCGGGCACCTACCCTTTTGCAGAGTATTTGTAGATGACATCATGATTTTCTCGGCTGAGGTTCCGGGTAAGAGCGCCCATGAGGTACACCTCGACCACCTCCGCCAGGTCCTGGAGGCATGCCGAAAGAATTCAGTCTACCTCAAAAAGTCGAAAGTCAAATTGTGCAAGCGATCAGTCCGGTTCCTAGGGCATGTGGTGGATCGGGATGGATGTCGTCCTCAGCAGGATAAGGTTGCGTCGGTACGCGATTGGCCAGACCTAGAAACTGTCACACACGTGCGACAGTTTCTGGGCATGTGTGGCTTCTACCGGAGGTACAACCAGAACTTCGCAGATATCGCGTACCCGTTGACCCGCCTCACCAAATCCGGCGTGGACTGGACCTGGGGCGAGAATGAAAAGGCAGCATTTAAACAGCTAAAAACTGCCTTGATCTCCTCCCCAGCCTTGGCCCTACCCGATCAAAAGGGTGCAGCAGACGGTTCCAGACCCTTCTTTGTGCGGACAGATGCCAGTGGAGTAGCACTAGGGGGTGTACTCATGCAGGATCAGGGACGAGGCTTACAGCCCTTGGCCTTTGAAAGCCGGCAGTTCTCCAGCGCAGAGCAGAACTATCGTGCTGGGGAACGGGAGCTTTGTGTCATCCATCATTGCACCACGGTCACCTGGAGACATTATCTGATTTTCACATCATTTAAGCTCA
>LGRX02001751.1:0-17559 GCA_001247695.2 Cymbomonas tetramitiformis | reverse complement strand
TGATGTGGCGCTTTGGAGTATGATCAAATTTTATCGACGGACTCCAAATCTGTCAGCGCTCCACATCATAATTTATATCGGTGACATAATGTTGTGTGCATCGTGATGTGGCGCTTTGGAGTTCGATCAAGTTTTATCGACGGACTCCAAATCTGTCAGCGCTCCACATCATAATTTATATCGGTGACATAATGTTGTGTGCATCGTGATGTGGCGCTTTGGAGTTCGATCAAGTTTTATCGACGGACTCCAAATCTGTCAGCGTTCCACATCATAATTTATATCCGTGACATAATGTTATGTGCATCTTGATGTGGCGCTTTGGAGTTCGATCAAGTTTTATCGACGGACTCCAAATCTGTCAGCGCTCCACATCATAATTTATATCCGTGACATAATGTTGTGTGCATCGTGATGTGGCGCTTTGGAGTTCGATCAAGTTTTATCGACGGACTCCAAATCTGTTAGGGTTCAACAGCGAAATATTTTTGCGTGGGATATTTGTATGTGCATGGTGATGTGGCGCTTTGGAGTTCTGGACGGACTTGAAGGCCCAAGACTCCGCCTTTACTTAATTGACTTATGCTCCTGAAACCTAAGAGTAAGTAGCACGTTAACACCTTGCCCCAGAAACATGGGGGCGAACCGTGGAAAACAGGCTGTTGTGAAAGCTCTTGTGAAGAAGAAAGAAGAGAATGTAGTGAAATGTGTGGTCCGCGATTGTGCGGTCCCGAAAACTATTGTACCGAAGATCCAATGCAAGACGTGCCAGGGCTACTTTCATTTCGCGTGTTCTAGCAATGAGGAGGTTGGAGTAATATGCAAGCAGTGTGGTCCTCGGCCGGGGAAGTGCGTTTATTGCAAGAAATGCGCGAGCATTCTGACTTGTGGTGTTTGTGGAGGTGGTTTCCATCCTTCATGTCAGCGAAAATTCGGGACTGCCGATTGTGGTTTGCTCACAAATCAAAAGAACTGTGGGCGCAAGGAGTGCGAGCAGCGATCAGAGTGTACTGCTAGTGAAGTGGCGGAAGATGCCACCGAGGCCACCGTTAAGACGCTGGCCTCAATTGACGCTCCCCGCGCGTTGGCGGGCTTGGCCAAGGAAGCGCAGAGTTCTCGAAGAAAGTCCTTGGACTGGCCTACTAGCGCGCTGAAGACCGGCGACGCTGGTGAGCACATTTTTCAAAGTGGTCCAATAATATAACGTTGTAATGAGTTTTTAGTTCTATTTATGTTTCTCGTCCTACTTGTGTAAACGTGCTTGGTTTTGGTGTTCTATGAATTAGGTGGGCTCGCCACGGCTCCGCCCTCACCCCCACCGCCAGCACCAGATGAGTCCTGCTTCATATGCGAGAAGGACGATGGACGTGGTGTCCACAGGTGCTCGCACTGCAATGCTAGCTACCATAACGTGTGCATGGTAGCCAAAGGCATTGAAGAGGTGAACAATTGTGGTAGGCCGGAGTGCATGGCGAAGCGCACGGTCTACCCAACCTCCCAAGCCGAGAGAGACGCTGTGAACCTCGCAAAACATGGTGCCATGCTGCTGGAAGGCGCGCTCGAGAACAGTTTGCCGTTGCTTGCGGTGCCGTCGGCGCGGCCCCCGCCCCTTGTTCAAGCGGCCACACCCGAGGGCGTTCGGGTGGGTGTAGAGGGGCCGTCGGGAGGGGCGGAGCAACCCGCGCATGCTCCCGCCCCCACCAGCACGGAGGTGCCCGCACCCGACACCGCAGGGCTGGTAGTGAACGCGCCGTCGGGAGGGACGGCTCAACCCGCGGATGCTCCCGCCCCCACGAGCACGGAGGTGCCCGCACCCAAGACCGCGGGGGTGGTACCGGACGCGCCGTCGGGATCGGCGGAGCAACCCGCGGACACTCCGGCACCTGCCTTGTCCATGCTCTCGGAGTTCTCGGCATCGGCTCCCCCACCCCTTGAAGCGGCCACACCCGAGGGCGTTCGCGGGGGTGGAGAGGAGCCGTCGGGAGGGACGGAGCAACCCGCGCATGCTCCCGCCCCCACCAGCACGGAGGTGCCCGCACCAAGGGTCGGAATCGGTTTCATTTTTGTAATCGATTATCAACAATCACAATTGTTACATTTGTTGAAATCGATTTGATTGTCTAATTGTTTCGCCCTTAACACTGGCGATTTTTGCAAGTTTCAAAGTAGTTATCACGATTAATCGTAATTGTGCGGCTCAAATCCAAATCGATTCGATACCAATAATCGATTAATCGGACAATTACATTGCAAAATCACAAATCGATTCCGACCCTTGGCCCGCACCCGACACCGCAGGGCTGGTAGTGAACGCGCCGTCGGGAGGGACGGCTCAACCCGCGGATGCTCCCGCCCCCACGAGCACGGAGGTGCCCGCACCCAAGACCGCGGGGGTGGTACCGGACGCGCCGTCGGGATCGGCGGAGCAACCCGCGGGGGGTGTAGAGGAGCCGTCGGGAGCGGCGGCTCAACCCGCGGATGCTCCCGCCCCCACGAGCACGGAGGTGCCCGCACCCGAGACCGCGGGGGTGGTACCGGACGCGCCGTTGGGATCGGCGGAGCAACCCACGAACACTCCCGCACAGGCATTGCCCGTAGGTGGCCATCAGCGGAAGCCTCGGTGGGAGGACCTGGATCTGCCGCAACGTGTTCACTCGTACAACAAGTACATTAACTTTAGGCCGCGGTATGTGTATGGCGACGGCTTTGGTGGGAAGGAGGGATACGCCGAGAAATCGAACGGGAAATTCTCGTACGGCGGAGTGGTGTTTCACCAGGGTCACTCGGGGGGGTATGTGGTAGGCTCAATCCTGCACATAAAGAATAAAGGGTGGTTTGTCCATTGCGGGGGGCCAATCGATGGGCCGAACGCCGACCCGGAGATGTTTCACACCTTCCGCATGAACAAGCTGAACGTGGGCGTAACGGACAAAGCCCGAGGGGAGGCTTACTTCCGTGACAACGAGCAGATCGACAAAGTGTTCCAGGTCCTCCGGAAGTTCGTGCCTCAACAGATTGCCGTGGAAAAAACGAAGGGCTTCCAGGAGGGCGTGTCGGTGACGGCCCCGTTGAGGCAGGTCAATACGGCGGACCGGGTGGAGTTAGGACCCAGCGTTACCCGTGACGACTACCTCTTCGTGGACAAGGACGCGGCATCGGTTGCCCCTAGCCGTGGGGGCGCGGGTTCCGAGGGGGATACGGTCACGGAGGATGCTGCACCGCCTGAGACAATTGCGTCTCAGGCGGTGAAAGGAAGGAAGCGCATGAGGTCGGATTTGGCTGACGGCCACACCTTGCAGAAGCGGGTTGCCGCGCCTGCGCACCTGGCCGTTCCACACCGAAGGGGGAGCCAAGCACCGAGCGACGTGTCGGGTAGGGCACTTGATGCTGGCACGGGGAAAGGCACGGGGAAAGCCGGAGGTGGTCGTTCTCGAGGCCGGAGGTCAAGTGTCGGCAGTGGGGTGCTGGCGGTCCCACTGGCGGCGCAGGTGGAGGTAGAGGAAGGAAGAAGTGGACCTTTGCAGGTGGGCGTGACGAGTGAACAGTTGGAGGAGCTGTTGAGGAAGCAGGGAGAGGAGTTTGGTCGGAGCTTGGAAGCGTTGGAGCAGAGACAGCAGAGCGCACTGGACCGGCGCTTAGAGCTGGAGCGCGCTAGTTTGGAGACGCTCCTGCCGCAAGTGCCGGCCTCCGAGGAACCGCGTCCGGCACCTGTGGCGTCGGCGACGCCCACGGCGGAGCAAGGGACGGAGGGTGAGATCTCAGGTCTGGAAGCAGTTCGTCAGGGCGTCCCGCAGGCCCAGCAGCAGGAGGAACTCCTCCTGGCCCAGCACCTGCAGCAACTCCCACAGTCACAGGCTCAGGTTCATCAGGTGCTGCAGCCCCAGCAGTTTCAGCAGGTGCTGCCGCCTCAGCAGCTTCAACAGCCGCAGCAGCCCTTGCAGCTGCAGCAACTCCCGCAGCCCCCGTCTCAGCTTCAACAGGTGCTGCCGCCTCAGCAGCTTCAACAACCGCAGCAGCCCTTGCAGCTGCAGCAACTCCCGCAGCCCCAGTCTCAGCTTCAACAGGTGCTGCCGCCCCAGCAGCTGCAACAGCCGCAGCAGCCCCTGCAGCTGCAGCAACTCTCGCAGCCCCTGCAGCTGCAGCAACTCTCGCAGCCCCAGTCTCAGCTTCAACAGGTGCAGCTACCCCAGCAGCTTCAACAGATGCAGCAGCTCCAGCAGCTTCAACCGTTGCTGCAGCCCCAACAGCTTCAACCGGTGCAGCAGCCTCAGCAGCTTCAACAGCTGCAAGAACTCCAGCAGCTTCAACAGCTGCAACAACTTCAGCAGCTCCAGCAGCTCTCGCAGCTTCAGCAATCCTACCAGCTGCAACCACAATTGCTCGCGCAACCCCAGCTATTCGCGCAACCCCAGCTATTCGCGCAACCGCCGCAGCTGCTCGCGCAACCCCAGCTGCTCGCGCAACCGCAGGTGCTCGCCCAACCACAGCAGCTCGCCCAACCAGCACAGCAGCTTTTCACCCTGACCGCGGATCAATTGCAGGACCTTGCTCGTGGGGCTTCACGCTCACGTGTTTCCTTGGAAGAGCTGTTCGACAGGCGCTAGCTTAGAAATCGTTTGCCTAACTAAAAGTGCTATTTGAGCTGTCCCGAGAGCCGCATCTTGGTGCTTCGTGCTACAGTAAGCTGCAATTTTTGCATAACTCTAATAACCTGACACTACGGTAATTATGTCACTTGCAAGTATTCATACATTAGATTGTGTATGAACATTGGAATATAAGCATGGACATGCACTTGCATATTGAATTGCTCTTTATTTTCAAAACATCGGCCGTGTGCATGACACGGCAACCATCCTGATATTTGCAGTGAACAAATTGGTCCCGCGCGGCTCCTGCAAAACCCAAAATATCAAAATATTGCATTATTTTGTTTCTACGAACCTTCTCCGATGTTCTCCAAAAATATTAAATCATACAATATAATTTCCCGCTTGTTATTGGCCTTGTAGCGACACATTCATATGCCGCGCATGCATGCCAAGTGCAAAATTCGATTTCCTGCCGTTTGCAGTGACCAAAATGGCCCCGCACGACTACTCCAAAACCCTAAACGTCAAAATTCATATTTTTGAGTTTGTCCAAACCTTCTCCAAACTTCTCCAAAAATATCAAACCGTGTAATATCATCATTTCCCGAAATTGTGCACTTTATAGCGGACCCCGCACACGCCGAACCCCCTCTCACAACTAATATTTCACCCACACCACCCCGCCAGCAACCCTAAAACCCTAAAATATTGGACATGCAACCTTTTACTGCCTTCTACTATCATGGTGCACCTTCCCAAACCTTGTAATGGCCTTTTATAAACTTATTAATGTGTCGCGCAAGCATTCCATGTGCACAACTTGATTCCCTGGTATTTGCAGTAAACGAAATGGCCCCGCACGGCTACTCCAAAACCCGAAATGTCAAAATTTTACATTTTTGAGTTTGTCCAAACCTTCTCCAAACTTCTCCAACCTTCTAACACTTCTAAATGTCATTTTTTCGAAAATTCGTCAAATTATGCATAAACGTACCACCCACGCGTGCCACATGCCATAACTGAGCGGTATCGACCATAACTTTTCAATGCCTGGGTCAATTGCATACCCGGAGTACGTTTACGATGTATGTTGTGTATTGTACAATTAATATTGCGTATTGTACGAAGCATGCCGCCCCCCTCCCCCCACGAGAGCACTCGACCACAATCAAGCGTAGGTTTCCCCAGTGCAGTTATATATATTCCCATATATTAATTGCCAACCTTCTGGCTGGTTCAGTCTCTCAGCATGTGGCATGCGTGTCTGCCTCCCTCTCTGTCAGGTGGAGCAGGTCTCTGGCAAGTGCACGAAAATTATAAGCTAGTTGTGTCGGTGGCATCGAGACGGGGCCCGTCTCAGGGTTCGGGTGCCACACCGGAGTCTATGGCACCGAGACGGGAGGGAGTGTCACCGATCGGGGGAGATCGGCGACACCTGGCACTTGGCACAGGAAAGTTAGTTAAATAACTTTCTGCGGGAGTGCCAAGCAGTGTTTGGAATCTCAGCCTCAGGAGCAATGCTCCATCACTGTTTCCCTCTCTTCTTCCCATCCACCCACTCCTGCAGGGGATGATGCATTGGGCAGGGAACATATCAAACTTTTATGTCGTACGGCCAACACTCAAAATTTCCATCGGCCAAGTTTCGGCCATCTCGGCCAAAATCTAAAATTGCCCGTCGCAGGCGCAAAATTTTAATTTTAAGTATGACAATATCATAAAAATCGCACAATTTCGGGAAAATTTTCAAAATTTTACATAATTCGTCTCGGCCAACAAGCAAAAGCACCCTCGGCCAAACCTCGGCCACAGCCTTCATCGTACGGCCACAGACCGGTCATAGGAGGTTGATATGTTCCCTGGCATTGGGGGTTTGTTGTTTGGTGGCGGGTGGTGGCAGTGTCTCTCAAGTGTGCACTGGGAAGCTGTGAAGAGTTCAGGAGCCGAGAACCTTCGCAGCAGCTTCTAGGAACCAGCATGGCTGGTTGTGCATGGCACCTAGTTCATTCGGACAGCAGCTTAGGAACCAGCATGGCTGGTTGTGCATGACACCTGCTAGTGGTGTGGCACCCGAACCCTGAGACGGGTCTGGCGACCCCGTACTTGGGGGTCGCGTGCGTTGCTTCTACAATAACCCAAATTATTATCTTCCAAATAATGATTGTCTATCATTGTACGAAGCATGCACTCTCCCCCCTCCCCCAACCCAGAGAGCACTGAACACAATCAAGCAGAGATTTCCCCAGGCAGTTATATATATATATATATACGAGGAAGTATATATATATATATATTCCCAGATATTAATAATTGCCAACCTTCTGGCTGGTTCAGTCTCTCAGCATGTGGCATGAGTGTCTGCCTCCCTCTCTGTCAGATGGAGCAGGTCTCTGGCAAGTGCACGAAAATTCTAAGCTAGTTCTGGCAGGTGACATGCACAACCAGCCATGCTGGTTCCCAAGCTGCTGTCCGAATGAACTAGGTGCCATGCACAACCAGCCATGCTGGCTTCTAGAAGCTGCTGCGAAGGTTCTCGGCTCCTGAACTCTTCACAGCTTCCCAGTGCACACTTAAGAGACACTGCCGCCCAATCTGCAAAGCCGCGCTCACCTGACAGACCTAACAGGCACCCAAAGCCACACATGAGGGGAGGGAATGGGCGATGAAATGTGGCGTCACCTCAAGAGAGCGCCTTCGCCGCCTCCGCGAACGCGGCCGGAAGGACGAGCCACTGCTCGTCATCCAGCTCGCAGTACCTCTCGTAGCACTCGGACTTCCAGTCCCACTGCAGCTTGATGTAGATCCTGTCCACCCGCCGCCGCAAGGCTGCCGTGGCCCCGCCCCGCCGCAGCGAGTGCCCGGCACACCTGGCCGGGTCCAGCCCCACCTGTGCTGCCAGCCCCTTCAGGCCCGCCACCAGCACCGCATGCGCCATCGACACCAGCCCGCCTCGCTTGCCCTTCCCCTCCACCTGAAAGAGGCGCGCCTCCTCCGGCAGGTCCCCCGTCGCCACCATGAGTCTCCGCAATGCCTCCACCGGGCACGGGCGCGACCCAGGCACCGCTGTCAGTGGTACCCAGTGATACCACTCCCCGCACGGAATGGTCTTCGAGTGCCTCACCCGGAGACACACCACGCCCCCCCGCCTCCGCGAAGAGCACATCCTCTCGCACCAGAGCTCCCCTGGCGTTCCACGCCTGGGCCTTCCCTACCGTCAGGTTGTCCTTGCGGAACAACCCGTAGAAACCCACCAGAATGGTTGCCCAGACCGCCATGTCCGCGTCACCATCTCCATGCTCGCCACCCTTGCCATGTTCCGCAGATCCGTCAATGTGATCGGCATCATCGGCTTGGTCGGCCGGTCCCACTTCCTGCGCACGCCCTGCAGCGCCGCTGCCACCCAGTACCGATGAGCCACCGGCGTCCACTCCGCCCCTTGCTGCAAGTGAAGATACCTCGCCCCCGCGCCAGGTAGGACTTGATCGTCCCAGGCTGCACAAAACACGCCGAGAACGCGATAAAGCGCGCCAGCGTGGCATCCGTGGCCGGGAGCAATGGCTCCAGGCACCCCAAGCATGCAGACCGCACGCAGAACGTGCGGAAGGCCTTGACCCCCGTGTCGTAAGACATCCTCGCTCGTGCTCTCGGCACCGTGCCTGTTCTTGTAGCACTCCACTGCTGCCGCCAGCTCCTCCAGCAGCTCCTCTGCGCACCGACACGCCCAGTCAGGCAACTCGACAGGGCTCGTCGGCACGCGCACGACTAACACAATCATCCCACCGCGTGGGCCCCCACTCGGAGCGCCCCTTCCCGTCCAGTGCCGGCGCCGTGAAGAGCATTGTCCCAGACTGGAAATGGCGAACCGGCCGGAAGACATATCTGGAAAATGGCGAGGCGTTCCAGGATCGTTCTTTTCGCGATCGTGGACGGGATCGATCCCGGGAGGGAAGTTTCTTACGGGATCGATCCAGTTTCTGTCAAGTTACGAGAACGATTCCGGAACGCTCCAAGTATGGGAGCGATCCCGGAACGCTCCAAGTATGGGAGCGATCCTGGAACGCTCAGGGTACTAGAACGATCCCAGAACGCTCAGGGACGGTTTGATAACGATCCTGGAACGCTCACTAGGCATGGGTCTTGGATCATGGCCATGCTCACTACATGCTTCGACATCGGTGCACACATATGCAACCGCACAACGACTATTACGGCAAGCCGTTTCTCAACTTGCACATGAATAATAAAAAACGTTAGGGTGTACGTCAGACAGAAGCCTCGCAGTGGTATGGAAGTGGCCACCAAGTCTGCCATCCTCAAGTTGGTGAAGATACAGCGAGATGGCGTGGTAGTGCTCGAGGACGCCGCCAAGCTCAAGGAGAAAAGCACCGTGCAGAGTATTGCGCCATGTCATCTGCAGGTTAAAGATCAGTATGACCGCAGCGCAGCCGTGCCCAGTAGACATCTTGCGTGTGAAGTGTGCAAGAAAGCTGACGGGGAAGCGGAGATGTTGTTATGCGACACGTGCAACAAGGGGTATCATTTGTGGTGTCTTACCCCAGCATTGTCAGAGGTACCAGAGGGCGAGTGGCTATGTCATAGGTGCTCAGGCACGAGGATACAAGCTGCTAGCGCTGAGGTGCAGACCCAGGAGACTAAGGTCTCCTGCGTTTTGGAGGACAGGCTGGGGATGAAAGAGCAACAGTTGAACGAGAAGTTGTCCTCAGACATGCGTCTGCTGCCAGCAGATGTGGGTCCTCGTCGCGTGGTGAAGGGAAGTAAGTCCCAGCCATGGCAAGCTATTTCATCCAGGGAAATGATGTTGGAAGAGAAGGATCTGTTCCTCTACATGCCAGATCAGGTGGACTGGGGCAGACAGGACAAGCTCTCTGAGGCCGTGAGAATATTCATGCCGGGGCATTGGAATGAAGGGCACCGTACTGTACTGAGCAAGAAGTATCGGGAGCAGAAGGCGATGGCGAGGCAATTGAGGGATGCACCTCTAGTGCCTGCTTTGGTTGAAGAAGAAGTTGAGAAGCGAGGAGAATTGAGACATATAACTAAGGCCCAGGTGCGTGAGGCTAGCGCACTACAATGGGGACTTGAGCTGATCATCACTGTGCCTTCAGAGGTGAGACGCTTAGCGACAGAGGTGGACTGGAAGTCCATTGATGGCGTGTGGGACCCATGGGCGGGTATTGGGGTCATCAGCGAGGTGATGATGGAATAATGGTCGCATTTGAGATTTATGAACAATGATTGGAACCCTCAACTGGGTTGGTCTGAGGCGCGTGATGCACTTCAGCCTGGCAACTATCGTTTATGGAAGGAGAAGTATGGTGTCTGTGAGGCAGTGATTACGTCTCCTTGGTTTGCCGCGCTGGATATCGCGTTTCCGTTGGCAGTTATGGCCAGCCGTGTGGTAACATGTGTGCATGTTCCTTCTTATTATTTGACAGACATGACAAAGAGCAGAGCAGCTTACTTCAAGCGACTGAGTCAGGCTGGACGCTTACACGTGATTGGACACTTGGAACATGGACCTATCGAGAGGTCATTCGGAACTATCAGTATCTGTCCCATCATATGCACGCGTTTGCGACCCCCGACTTTGCGATGTCCCGTGCCCTCCCCCCTAGGGTCAAAGTGTGGGCAGCCCTGATACGAACCATCAGATGATTTGGACCCCTGTAATGATGGGAGGGATGGGTATTGCCAGCGTGTGGGATATTGCGATCGCTTCCTGTGCGATGGAAACAATAACCTCTCTGTGTGGGGCCGAAGAACACAAGTATTGGATTGAGAACCATAGAAGGAACCACCGAAGCTCCGATTGAGCAAATGGGACCACCTCTACCGCAACAACAGCAATGTTTGGCACAAAATCATTACCCTAAATCTGGAAAAAAAGGCTAGAGAAGGGAACTTCGTTAATGTTCCGCTCTCTTAGTGTATGCTCTACTCCAGTACTCATGGAAAAGCCAGAAACTGGGTCCAGAGAACAAGTCACCTTCTGGCATCGGCTGGCTATGCCATTGATTCTAAAGCCTTTGCTCGAGGTATGGAGACGGGCACCCCGCTTTATAGCTCATTACCCACGCATGTTTACAACAAAATGGCCCCAATGCTACTCACCAGGGGAATCACATGTATGCAAGCCTTCGGATTACTTGAAACGCTCAAAGTCCGTTTACGAGATACATATGTAATCGACATCCCGCACGGGTGAGTTGGTGACCCATAGTTAGTTAATAGCCACAACAACCCTTTATAGCTAGGAGCTAGTGCAGGTAATGTGGGACAACCCTGTCATGATGGAGATGCCTTTCGGATTTGTTTTTACCAAACGTATCGGTGTTTTGTTGTCGTTTAGATTATAAGATTGCCACCCGTAATTAACTTTATCGCTCCTACGATCCGGGGCGGAGTTATGTTGACGATAACGCCATTATAGTCAACAGAGCCTAAACGCCTAATAATCAATATCAAATTGATTCCAAAATTTTATAATAGTATGCGCGTTTTCAAACTCGTTACCACCCTTGATATGTCGTCCTTCTCCGGTGCGCTAACACTAAAACGTGCGCACGCACGAAACACGATTGTGACAAATGAAAAAAAAATGTGTGAGAAGTCACAAGGCAAATTTGCAGGAACTTGATAAAGGGAAGTTTCGAACCATGCAAGCTAAAGTGTGCAAGGGTTTATTCACGTTCAAGTACACATATTTCGCAACGTGGTATGGACTTCCTGCATGTTTTATAAATCGATTGGGTGCTCGTAGCGAATGGCGACGTCTAATAAAAGTCCAACTATTTGCATTGCTTGCCTTGCTAGTTTGCGTGTGTTTGGTTATACAACCAACGATTTGCATCGATTGCAGCTTGGGCACCCGAACCTGCAGCAGTCACAGCTTGGTGATATGCTGATACATCCGTTACATCACCGCATGCAAACACACCTTGTACCGTTGTCATCGTGCGACTCGATAACACAACGTAACCCGCAGGATCCAGGCGGAGTTCACTTGGCAAAAATTCCGATAAAGGATTATGCCCAATGTTGAGAAAAGCGCCACTCACAAATAGATGTTCCTCTTTGCCACTTGAATGCTGGATATCAGCCCCTCGTAGTTCACCTAGTGAGTTTGTCCTCCATCCCTGCACAGTAAACGGTACCTTGAAGACAATGTTCTCGCGTTGTTTCGCTTGCGAGACAAGTACCGCGGCAGCTCGGAACTGTGCTCTGCGGTGCACGACATAAACACGCTTTGCCCCTATCCGTGAGAGATAAACGGCCGCTTCCATGGCGGAGTCGCCGCCTCCAACCACGAGGACCTCTAAGCCTTTGTACAGAGCGGCATCGCAGTGCACGCAGGTATGGATGTATTTCCCCTGTAATGACTTCTCGTGTGGAAGATCCAACCAGCGCGGAGAGCTTCCGGTTGCAACGATGACAGATCTTGCGAGAAGCGTATTTTGCACCAATTTAATTTTGAAAGGGTGCAAATGCAGCTGAACTTCTCTCACCGAGTCCATCAGAATGCGCGCCCCGGCGGTCTCTGCTTGCCGCCGCAAGTTTCTCATGAGCTCAGGCCCAGGTATGCCTTCGGGGAAACCCGGGAAGTTGTGCACCATGTCTGTCTTCATTAACTGCCCGTAGCCATTCCCAGCAAGCACAACTGGATTCCGGTGAGCACGAGCCAAGTAGAGGGCTGCAGTGAGACCAGCCATGCCAGAACCAATAATGACCACGTCATAGATTTGAAGCTCCTGGATCCCCTGCTTTTTCTCCTCTACATAGCCTTGCTGAGTGCTCAAGGGCGACGTGGACAGCATCTTGTGCAACGCGCCACTTTGCAGCAACTTAAGTGCACCCATCCAATCTTCAGGCCCATCGTTGCAACCTCCAATGAACTGCCCACGGACGTAAACATATGGTATAGTCCTCTGACCAGTCAACCTTGTCAGGGTGGCTCGCATAGCAGGGTCCAGTAACACACGTTTGTGCGAGATGTTCGCAGCTATGAACGCGTTCACGACACGGTTGCAGAAAGGACAATAGCTTTCCATGAATATCACAACGTTTTCAGCCTTGATATGCGACCTAAGCTTGAACGCATCTTCGATTCTATCCGAGGACCCTAGTGCTGCTGCATTTAGCTGGTCTGCTGTGAGCATCATTATTAATAGGGCTGCGGTGCACCAAACCCATAATACTCGGAAAGTCGCCCTTTCATAAAGTCCCATGCCTGAAGTGAGAACAATGCACAAAAGAACCTTTGAAGTTATCCAACAGTAGAGATCACTCGATTTTAGAAAGGAAAGGTGACCTTAGTACCACAAGTCTGCTGGACGAAAAATGCTCAAAACGTTTTCTTCCTGGCTGAAAAGGCTGACCAACGTGTTCTGGTGATTTACAAGCGAGTCGAGTTGAGGAAACAGCGCTCTGTTGTTTGGAAGGCAGCTGCAGTCTGGCGATTCGCCCCCTGTTATCTCACAATACGACACGAGAAATATGCCTGGAAGGCCTACACATTCCCTCGCAAGTAGACGAGTGACGATTCACCATAGTGAACAGTGCATCTGAAGACGTAAGCTCTACTCCAACTGTTAACGGTACCATGCTGTATCATAATGATATCAGTATCAGGAATGCATGAATATCAATACACATACAGTACAGTCGAGTGACATGACATTCGATTGCATAGCACTCTATGTATTATTGTTAATACTTTTTAATAACGCTAACGAGGCAAAGGCTTGATCCAACTTCAGTCTATACATCGTGCAACGCAAGTACAAGTGTACAACCAACGTGGCACAAGTGTCAGACGAGTGTGGACACGCTTGCTCAGGAACCCGAGTCTACTGTTGAACTGTAGTCTCCGGACCGAAATAGTGCGAATATTACTTAGGGTTTGTAACGCAGATTGAGCAGATGGGCGTCCGGAGACTCTGGACTACAGTAAAACGCGGTATATAAGAAATTGGGTCTATAAGAAACTAGCCGCTGGTTTTTTCGTATTTGTCTAAGAAACTCTAAGAAACTAGCCGCTAGCATGATGCTCCGCTCGCCATCCAAAAATCTATGGATTAAGAAAGTAAACCGCTAGAAAACGAGAACTCCCCCTTTGAGATAATTAGCCTATTTAAGAAACTGACCGCTGGAAAAAAAAATCAGATTCAATAATTCATAAACTAACATGCTAGTGTGTGTTATCGATCAAACGTAGAAAATAAATCCAGCTGCCTCACAGGAGACGCTGCGCCTTCAGTGGTAAGAGTAACTACAGCGGCGCTGGTAGCGGGATCTTCGTTGCACTGAGTCTCTTCGAGCGTATGAGTCAAGTCGGAACACTGAGCTGAACTCTTCGAGATTGACTGAACCGCTGATAGGTTAACAGAGTCGGAGGCAGACTGAATCGTAAGGGAAGTTGATGTGAGGACAAGCGTGGTGTCTAAAATAACGCGCTTCTGCTCAGAATATTCTGCAGTGTCGAGAATTTACATATCCAAGAAACTTTTCAACTCTAGCGACTCAGCACAGGTGCTCTCGGACATGTGGTAAATGTACCCATTCGGCGGAGAAAGCACCTTCCCTTTCTTTGACTCAAAGTCCACTGAAGAAATCAAACCTTCATCTACTAAACGTTTTAGGGACTTCAGTGTGTTTTTTACTCCTGCGTCCATGCTTTTCCCCACTGAATTAAGAAATTGCACGCTAGAGACGGTAGAAGAGATGTGAACTTTGGCAAATTAAGAAACTTTGCCGCTAGAGCGTGAGCTGCGCACCTACCTCCACATAAGAAACTGGGCCCTACAGCCGTATCGAGCGAAATCCAATGCCGAACATTATCCCTATTTAAGAAATTGACACGCTGAACTCGATAAATCCAACGACCCAAATTTAAGAAAATCGCCCGCTGAATAGGGGAATTTCGGACCCACCCAATAAGAAACTAGCGGCTGGCGTTTTCGGGCCAGTTTCTTATATATCGCGTTTTACTGTAGTCGTGGGGGCGTCCTTCGAATCCCCCAAAAGTTGTATGGTGGCAGCAGGGGGTTATTATAAGCAGGTTTGCTGCTTGCGCGTAAGTCCAGGAGGTGCCTTGAACTCCCGGTGCAAGAGATACCAATGTCAAAATCACCAGTTGGCGAGCAAAACAGGATGTTACATATTTGCGGTTTGAAAACGAAGGGCGGACAAACATTGCTCGGGGAGGGCAAGATAGACACGCGATTCCTCCCCCTAGCATCATGCACCAACGCCTGGGGCTCCGCACCCCCCCTCCCCTAGCGCACGATAACTTTCGGTATAGGGGGAGCCCCCGCGCGCAACACACTTTTCAAGACAGGAGGTAGTTGTGGATACCACCGCGTCATCACGCGTACGGTGATGGAGAACCTATATATATACTATATACCATATATGTATATATATATATATATACGCGAATATGCAGGTTGAACTCCGAAAACAGTCGTCGGACACTCGCAGAAACACACAAAGACTATGATGAGATAACAAAATAACTTAGGTGTTTTATTATCGGAGACGAGAACTGCAAAATGGCGACTGGTGACGTGGTACCTCCGGGCGAGGGGTGACAAAAGAGGATCCAATATCCCCACCCAGTGTGGGGCTGAAATTGGTATCCCCATGACAGGGGCGGGAGTGCCCCGGTGTCCATTACCCGGCCTTAGGTACATCCCGCTATACCTAATTCCGCTTTCGACGTTTGGCGCCGTGGGGTGCCAAATTATCATCCGACCAGATAATCCGCTAGAACAAATACAACGGGCTCGAGACAGCAGGTGATGAAAGCACTACACATTGCGCCGCAAAAGAATAAAACGTTAAGAATGAGTTCGCCTTTAAAACAATTTAAATAAACGGGTACATAAATCGGACGAACCGTTTTTGTTGGTGAAATGGTTATGCAAATCCATATTTCACAGCGAACTTGGCGTTTCGTATGTCGCAAATCGGCATATGACCGATCTCGGATCCGACATACGTTTGCCGCAGAATGTATTTGTGATACCAGAACATCCAGTACCGGGGGCAGCACGGTGACCACCCGAAATATCGCGCTCTCAGCTGAAAAAAATGTGCCACATGAGCGGGCGCGCGCGCCCACTGTTTGTACTCAATCACGTGCTGCGTGCGGGGCACAGTCTGCCTGACGAAGCTTACGTAGGTGCCGTACTCGGAAAACCCGACTGTCAACGCACTCGCCGAGTTTCCGGCGTTGTTCACGATGTTCGTTATCCAAGAGTTTGCATCATCGGTGCCCTCGATGCTCAGGGCGTCCAGTAACTCGTTCATCAGGTGCTTGCTGACGACCGCGTGGTGCGTGGTAAAGCTACCACCGTACTTATCCATTTCGAGTCCCCTGCCCATCAAACGGCGGTACGTGGCGTCGTACGCTTCGATGTTGTGACCGCCGGAGTGCACGGCCACTCGGGCGCCGTAAAACAGTTTTATACTGTTGATGATGACCATATCCGAATCCCATAATAGAAAATGGGCACTCAGATGCGGCCAGTGCCTCGCGACGGCCATTTTAAGAAATTGCTGGTAGTACCATCCGATCCGAGCCGCGAGCGGATGTTTATCATCGGTTAGAAAACGGCCGTGCCTCGTATGAAAGTAATCGGTGAGTACTGCGAGGGACATGTTGGAAATGACGCTATCCTCGGGGTAGCAGCGCACCCTGTCGTGCATCGCTCTGAAATGCTCGCAGCTCTCGTTGTGCTTACTGATGATGTACAGCGCGGGTGGATCGATGTAAAAAAGGATGCTCTGTATAACCGTTTGAGTGACGCAGGTGGGCTGTAGAGCGACGATGACAACATCGATCCGATTGCTCGATACGTCTTTTGCGTGCGGCGTCATCCTAAACATCAGCGACGCGTAAGAAAAAATCGCCGTAATTAATAACCATAGGGTGACTTTTGGCAGCGAGGCAACGCGTATGATTGAATGCATAAGGCCAAGTTTGACGTACGTGAAGGTAATAGGCCATGGGCACCGGTGAACGGGCTTTTTACTGAGCGCACCTTGGTAAGATTGTTGTTGCACGTGCCTTTTCCAGCATGACACGAAGGGCAACAATGTTTAACGTACCCTGGTGCAATGCCTTACGATTATCCTCCGTATTGTCCATTTCACGGCGCGTTGATTGCACATTTACCGCGCGCGCCTTTCAAAAACCGCCACCCCGCGTAAAAGACTGACAACCACCCCGCGGATTACCCAATGACAGCGTCACGCACAAGCTTAAAACAAATCTCAAATACGAACCTTATTGTTGGACAGCGTAGCCGTGGGGATTAGTATCGGGCCACCGTTTGGGCCCCGGCCGTCCACAATTTGGGCCGTCCACATGTGGACGGCCCAAATCGTGGACGGCCAGGGGCCCAAACATTCTTAACATTCTAAGATTTCGCAAAATAGGGCTCCCATACTTAAGCCCATACTTAAGGAGGGTAACGCGTCGGCCCGCGTCGACGCCTGCGTTTTCCCATACTTAAGAAAATTTTAATTTTTTCTTAATGCTTAAGGAATGTACACTGAATCCCCCCTCCCCCCCTAACCAGGGACTCAGGGGGTATAACCCAGTCGTATGCGAGTGTCAAACGTGCGTCAGAGAGACGAACCCAACGACAGAGCTTGACAATCGTATACGATTGTCAAACGTGAGTCAGGCAGTAGCCCTGTGATTTTTTGCATCCGCCCATGCCCTCCTTGGCAATATTTAAATCGCTTGAGGCCTTTAGGAGGATCATTTCCCATTCTTTCCTAGTCCGGTCTATACGGGCTATATAGAAATTATTAATGAACACGCGATACACAGGTCTGACAATCGTGTACGATTGTCAAAACTGTTTCCCAAACGAATTTATTTGTAATTGGTTTGTTGTTAGTAAAAGATTTACACAGAACCCCACAACAATAATAT
>LGRX02001750.1:0-20559 GCA_001247695.2 Cymbomonas tetramitiformis | reverse complement strand
GGCCGGCCATGATCGTGGCAGGTATTGAATCATCGGCCAGGTGGAGGCCTGCCATGATCGTGGCAGGTATTGAATCATCGGCCAGGTGGAGGCCCGCCATGATCGTGGCAGGTATTGAATCATCGGCCAGGTGGAGGCCGGCCATGATCGTGGCAGGTATTGAATCATCGGCCAGGTGGAGGCCTGCCATGATCGTGGCAGGTATTGAATCATCGGCCAGGTGGAGGCCCGCCATGATCGTGGCAGGTATTGAATCATCGGCCAGGTGGAGGCCTGCCATGATCGTGGCAGGTATTGAATCATCGGCCAGGTGGAGGCCCGCCATGATCGTGGCGAGGTATTGAATCATCGGCCAGGTGGAGGCCTGCCATGATCGTGGCAGGCTGATAATCATCGGCCAGGTGGAGGCCTGCCGTGATCGTGGCAGGTATTGAATCATCGGCCAGGTGGAGGCCGGCCATGATCGTGGCAGGTATTGAATCATCGGCCAGGTGGAGGCCTGCCATGATCGTGGCAGGTATTGAATCATCGGCCAGGTGGAGGCCCGCCATGATCGTGGCAGGTATTGAATCATCGGCCAGGTGGAGGCCGGCCATGATCGTGGCAGGTATTGAATCATCGGCCAGGTGGAGGCCGGCCATGATCGTGGCAGGTATTGAATCATCGGCCAGGTGGAGGCCGGCCATGATCGTGGCAGGTATTGAATCACCGGCCAGGTGGAGGCCTGCCATGATCGTGGCAGGTATTGAATCATCGGCCAGGTGGAGGCCTGCCATGATCGTGGCAGGTATTGAATCATCGGCCAGGTGGAAGCCTGCCGTGATCGTGGCAGGTATTGAATCATCGGCCAGGTGGAGGCCTGCCATGATCGTGGCAGGTATTGAATCATCGGCCAGGTGGAGGCCGGCCATGATCGTGGCAGGTATTGAATCATCGGCCAGGTGGAGGCCGGCCATGATCGTGGCAGGCTCCAGCCGGATGTGACCCAGGTGGAGGCCTGCCATGATCGTAGCAGGCTGACCCCGAATCATCGGCCAGGTGGAAGCCTGCCGTGATCGTGGCAGGTGACCCAGATCATCGGCCAGGTGGAGAGCCTGCCATGATCGTGGCGGGTATTGAATCATCGGCAGGTGGAGGCCGGCCATGATCGTGGCAGGTATTGAATCATCGGCCAGGTGGAGGCCTGCCATGATCGTGGCAGGTATTGAATCATCGGCAGGTGGAGGCCTGCCATGATCGTGGCAGGTATTGAATCATCGGCCAGGTGGAGGCCGGCCATGATCGTGGCAGGTATTGAATCATCGGCCAGGTGGAGGCCTGCCATGATCGTGGCAGGTATTGAATCATCGGCCAGGTGGAGGCCGGCCATGATCGTGGCAGGTATTGAATCATCGGCCAGGTGGAGGCCTGCCATGATCGTGGCAGGTATTGAATCATCGGCCAGGTGGAGGCCTGCCATGATCGTGGCAGGTATTGAATCATCGGCCAGGTGGAAGCCTGCCGTGATCGTGGCAGGTATTGAATCATCGGCCAGGTGGAGGCCTGCCATGATCGTGGCAGGTATTGAATCATCGGCCAGGTGGAGGCCTGCCATGATCGTGGCAGGTATTGAATCATCGGCCAGGTGGAGGCTTGTCATGATTATTGTTAAATTGGAGCCTGCGGAATTTTAGAGGTTTCTTTGCCGGTAGATCGAGCAGAGTTTCCTGAGCCGTTAGATCAAATCAGCAGCTGAGTTAGATCTAAGGCTTTACACACGACAGTATTTAGGAGTTCCGCCCGTGGGAATCCGCAGCTCTGTTTTTTTGCCTTCGCAAAAGAACTTCACAAGAAATTTTCCTCGTGGAGAAATTCTTAGTGCGGCACACTGCAAAATTTTACCCCACATTTTACTGTGGAAGTTACTGTGGAAGTCTAAACCCTTGAAGACTTACGACAATGAGTCAAGACGGTGAGCAAGGCGCGTCGGAGAACAATGCTGGCGCGGCTGAACAACCGGCGGCGAAGTCCGGGATGGAAGTCCTGTTGGAGCAACAGGGCGCAATGAATGAAGCTCATGATGAAGCAGATGGAGACTCTCGCAGCGAGAGTTGAAGTCGCGGAGGAGGCGGCAGCGAAAGCCGTTTCGCAGGCTGGTGGTTCCGCTCAGAGCGGAAACGCGGAGTTGGAGGCATTGAAAAGACTCCCGTATGTCCCACACGTTGAAGGGAATCCGTTCCCTGTGAGACCTGCGACACTGGAGACCGATATGCCGCAGATGTATGACCTGTACAACGACAAGACCTACGATGCCCTCTCCAAACGCACCAACTCGTCCATGCGTTACGAGCGGTTGGTGCTTGCTCCTGCGCTTTCGTACATGCACGATGCGATTGCGTTTTCCGAGGTGAACTGGTGTCAAGATGAAAAAGATCCCCCGACGGTGGAGGAATTGAGTGAGCGTGTTTTCGCAACGCACAACACGTTTAAGGGCGGTTTTTCGTTCCTGAACAATCGCTGCACCATGTTGCAGCTCAAAGCGAGCATGGAATCTGACGCAACATCGCACGGCGGAGTTGAGGCGTTGCGGGCGAAGTTGGCCTTCATCGAAGAGAAGGTGCACGCAGGCAGCGACGGGCTGGTGAGCGACTCAGTACTCACGAAGTGGTTGAAGGAGTTCGACACCACGAAGGCGAAACACACCATGAACACGCACGCCAAGGCCAGCGCCAAAGTTTCGACTTTTCGTGAGCGTCAAGGAGGCAACGGCAAAGGCGCAGCGGGCGGTGGCGCTGGAAAAGGTGAAGATGGCCGCGGCAGTGGCAAGGGAGGTAAAGGGTCAGGGCTTGGGCGAGGCGCCCAAGCCCAGACCTAACTTTCCGATCACGGAAAGGTTGGCCGCCTTCCGCCCCTCGGGGCGTCCAACGGAAAGAGCCCACCCTGCAGGAAAGGGTGCGGAGCAGAAGGGGGGCATGGCGCGCAGCTGGCGCGAATTCCGAGGTCATGCAGTGGATCAGCAAAGGGGCAAGGATGCGCTGGGTCGACAAGGCGCCGGGTCGACAAGGCGCCTTTGCCTTTCGATCACGGAGTGTCGTTGGGCGACGCCACCCCTCCGCAGTTGGAGTGGATGGCCGCAGAGACCGAGCGGTGTCTCAAGACGGGCGCATGGGTACGAGCGAGGAGGCGACGACATGTATCCCGAGTGTTCCTGGTGCCGAAGCCGGGGACGAACAAGTGGCGTCTAGTGATGGACTTCCGCTGGTTGAACTCGCATTGCGTCAAGTCCCGCTGCAAGATGGAGACGTTGAAGAAGCTGCGACGGCTCGCCAAGCCGAACGACTGGTGCATCAGCTTCGACCTCCAGGACAGTTACCACGTCGTGGGGATCGACCCTGCCTTCCAGGAGTACATGCAGTTCGACGTGCGCGGGGGCTGCTATTCAGTCAGTGTAATGGCTCACCGGGAGGCGGAGATGCGGAACATGATGCCGTCCCAGCTTGAGGCCCCGAGCAGCTCGGACCCTCCCAGCCGGCGGGGAGTAAAGAGGTCCCTGCCCCGGGGCAAGATCACCACCTCGTCGGCCATGGCCTCCAGCTGCTGGAACCACATCTGCCCCGGCCAGTAGGGCGCCACCACCGTAACGGCGCACTTCTCCTTCCGCAGCTTGTGCGCCACCTCGTCGAGGAGGGACCACGGGGGGTTGACCCAATTGACCTCTCCTAGCTAGGAAAAGGCCAAAGAGTCCACGCCCTCGCACCCCGGGTCGTGCCACTGTGCGTAGTAGCGCGGCAGCTGGGCGGAGAGCTCCGAGGCGAAGCGGTCCACGGTGTGCTGGTGCCATTCCCGCTCCGCCCACTGAAACCACCTGCGGTTTAGCCGCAAGTCATCCCGGTCCCGGTCCCGAGACAAGCGGTCGGCCCACTCGTTTGCCTCGCTTCTGATGTACCTCGCCTGGAGCTCGATGTCGTTTAAGTCCAGCAGGATCCACAGGCGCCGCATCCGCCGCATCAGCTCCGGGTTGCGCGACGTGAAGTGCGAGAGCATGGCCACCACCGCCTGGTTGTCGCAGTAGAGGCGCACCACCTTGCCGGTGAGCTCTCTCAGGAAGGATTGCACCGTTTTGTACACGGCCTCCAACTCCAGTGCGTGATGTGTAGATGCCGTAGCTCGTCGGACCAGAATCCTCTTGCCGCGTGCTTGAGGTTCAGCACCCCGCCCCATGCGAACAGAGACGCGTCGGTGTGCACCTTCGCTCTCGTGGGGCTGCGCCAGATCTTGCAACCGTTCCACCGGCTCTAAGCCGGCAGCCTGAGCCACCACTCGATGTCGCTCCACGCCTGCCGTGTGAGCTTCACCTTCGCGCCCCATCCCCGCCTCGTGGAGAGCACGAAGTGGAGCTCCCTGAGATACAATCTCGCGGGAGGGACTGCCAGATACACAGACTGGCAGAGCCGTGAACGTTGCCAGCTTCCGAGCTGGGAGCCACCTCCGCTGTCGCGACGCCTCGCTGAGAAGCGCCTTGGACTGCAGGTGAATCTTCTGCAGCCTCGCCGGTGTCACGCGGAATTGTCCCGCCTTGAAGTCCACCTCGAGCCCGAGGTGCTCCACCAGCCGCGTCGGCTCCCATTGCCCCTTCTTCTCGTTGCGCGACAATCCGAGTCTCACCAAGACCCGAGATGTCAACTCGCGCGCCCTGAGCGCCTCGATCCTGTTGCTTAGCAGCAGCAGGAAGTCGTCCATGTAAGGGAGCACCCGCGCCCCCTGCTGATGCTCCTCGCGGCCGCATCCTCCAGCTCGTCTGCGAAGTGCCCAACGTCGTCGCACCTTGCTTCCGCTTTGCAGCTTCCGCACTTCCCGCCGATCCTCCGCGGATCTCGGAGAAAGCAGGCACTCCACGAGCACCTTCATGACCTTGACGAAGATTCGTGGCGAGTCGTTCCGGCCGAAGGGAAGGGCGCCGCACTGGAATAATTCCCCCCGCACGTCGAACTGCATGTACTCCTGGAAGGCGGGGTCGATCCCCACAACGTGGTATCCGTCCTGGAGGTCGAAGCTGAAGCACCAGTCGTTCGGCTTGGCGAGCCGTCGCAGCTTCTTGAGCGTCTCCATCTTGCAGCGGGACGCAATGCGAGTTCAACCAGCGGAAGTCCATCACTAGACGCCACTTGTTCGTCCCCAGCTTCGGCACCAGTAACACTCGGGATACATGTCGTCTCCTCCTCGCTCGTACCCATGCGCCCGTCCTGAGACACCGCTCGGTCTCTGCGGCCATCCACTCCAGCTGCGGAGGGGTGCCGTCGCCCAAAGACACTCCGTGATCGAAAGGCAAAGGCGCCTTGTCGACCCAGCGCATCCTTGCCCCTTTGCTGATCCACTGCATGACCTCGGAATTCGCGCCAGCTGCGCGCCATGCCCCCCTTCTGCTCCGCACCCTTTCCTGCAGGGTGGGCTCTTTCCGTTGGACGCCCCGAGGGGCGGAAGGCGTCCAACTTTTCCGTGATCGGAAAGTTAGGTCTGGGCTTGGGCGCCTCGCCCAAGCCCTGACCCTTTACCTCCCTTGCCGCTGCCGCGGCCACCTTCACCTTTTCCAGCGCCACCGCCTGCTGCGCCTTTGCCTTTGCCTCCTTGACGGTCACGAAAAGTCGAAACTTTGGCGCTGGCCTTGGCGTGCGTGCTCATCACGGCCTTCGCCTTCGTGGTGTCGAACTCCTTCAACCACTTCGTGAGCACTGAGTCGCTCACCAGCCCGTCGCTGCCTGCGTACACCTTCTCCTCGATGAAGGCCAACTTCGCCCGCAACGCCTCAGCTCCGCCGTGTGATGTTGCGTCAGACTCCATGCTCGCTCTGAGCTGCAACATGGTGTATCGGTTGTTCAGGAGCGAAAAAACGCCCTTAAACGTGTTGTGCGCTGCGAAAACGCGCTCACTCAATTCCTCCACCGTTGGGGGGTCTTTTTCATCTTGACACAAGTCCAAGGTCACCTCGGAAAACGCAATCGCATCGTGCATGTACGAAAGCGCAGGGGCAAGCACCAACTGCTCGTAACGCATGGACGAGTTGGTGCGTTTGGAGAGGGCATCGTAGGTCTTGTCGTTGTACAGGTCGTACATCTGCGGCAAATCGGTCTCCAGTGTCGCAGGTCTCACAGGGAACGGCTTCCCTTCAACGTGTGGGACATACGGGAGCTTTTTTAATGCCTCCAACTCCGCGTCTCCGCTCTGAGCGGAACCACCAGCCTGCGAAACGGCTTTCGCTGCCGCCTCCTCCGTGACTTCAACTCTCGCTGCGAGAGTCTCCATCTGCTTCATCATGAGCTTCATCATTGCGCCGTGTTGCTCCAACAGGACTTCCATCCCGGACTTCGCCGCCGGTTGTCCAGCCGCGCCAGCATTGTTCTCCGACGCGCCTTGCTCACCGTCTTGACTCATTGTCGTAAGTCATCAAGGGTTTAAACTTCCACAGTAACGTTAAAATGTGGGGTAAAAAATTGCAGTGTGCCGCACTAAGAATTTCTCCGCGAGGAAAATTTCTTGTGAAGTTCTTTTGCGAAGGCAAAAGAACAGAGCTGCGGATTCCCACGGGCGGAACTCCAAAATACTGTCGTGTGTTAAGCCTTTAGATCTAACTCAGCTGCTGATTTGATCTAACGACTCAGGAAACTCTGATCGATCTACCGGCACAGAAACCTCTAAAATTCCGCAGGCTCCAATTTAACCATAATGTCGCGCACAGGGGTCAATGTTGAGCAGCACGCAGGGTCCAGGGGCAGCGCTGTGCACGAGTCGAGGGCGAGCATCACGCAGGGCTCGAGGGCAAGCACCACGCACGGGAGTCAAGGTTGAGCGTTGCACACGAGTCGACGTCAGGTGTCGGGCACGGGTCGTAGGCGAGCACCGCACATGGGTTGAGGGGCAGCGCCGTGCACAGATCGAAGGTGAGGGTCGAGGGTGAGTATCACACACAGGGTTCGAGGTCTAACGCCAAGCGCCACGCACGGGTCGAGGTCTAACGCCAAGCAACGCGCACAGGTCAAGGGGAATGCCACACACAACTTGATGCTCGCACTATGACTCTGGCACTGGCACTTGCAGGAGTGAGGAGCCCTCCCTAAAGCTCCAAGATTCTACTGAATCCCACGGCAGAGGATGAGTGCAGCATTCGATCGATGTAGAGGTGCGTGCCACAGCCGCATGATCAGCCTGCAGCATGGCATTCGGTCGATGTAGAGGTGCGTGCTACAGCCGCATGATCAGCCTGCAGCATGGCATGAACAAAGCATGAGCAGTTGGACAGTGTCCCATGCCAAGCTTGCAGGAGTGCGGGGCTCACCCTTGTGGACCTGGGCTTCCATCGCTGCCGCATGCTGTCCGTCCAGCTGCTCATAAACGTCCTCTTCGATGCTCAGCCCGAGACGAGCTTTGATCACTCCGCGGAGTCTCTTGCGGATCCGGCCCAATGCCATGCACAGAATGAGACCCGCTGCCACCACACCGAGAATGGTCTTCCAAGTCCAGTCAAACTTGTGTTGCTGGTGCAAGCTTTCGGGTGGACAGTATCTTTTATACACTGCCGCGTCGACAATGGAGTCTCCGAGAGCACAATGCCCGCCTCTTGGTATGCAGCCGCACTCGCCGCCCTCACCCCCGCCATAAAATTCCTCTCCACAATCTCCATTGCTATCGACTAGAGCCAAGCAGGTGTCCCACGGCAGTTTGGTCCCCAACAACTTGTTTGTGCTGGTGCCTGTTCCATTAAGACAACGGGCATTCTGCACGTGCAAGCACCACCTGGCACCACCAACAACCAATCAGAGTCCTCGCAGCCCAAAGCATGAAAATGCCACACACCCACAGATAGAAAATCCGGATAAGTGACCCGAAGAGTGTGCTGAATCCTTTGATCCCTGGTGAGGGTACATAGTGCAGCCGATCCTTTCTGGTTATGTGATGCCAAAGGAATCGGTCCAAGGATAAGCCACATTGAACGGCATGAGATTCGCCGACAAAAGCCAGCCCACCATCATCCCAGTGGAGTGAGAAGCATTCAGGAACAGGGCGAGGCCGTGGCAAGATACCATTCGCTTCGACACATCCCAAACCAAGCGCAAAGCAATCCCACCACCAACACGAATCACAGCCAAAAATGTGGGGTAGCTGGGAGCTCATCCAGCTTCGCACCGCAGGGCTATCATGGAAATATTCCACTCCGCTGCTCGAGCCCAGGCAAGCTAAAGGTTTCAAACCAAACAGGGGATCCCGAGCTGCGGCGCACGCTCCACCAAGGTCTCCCCTACTCCATCTGGGCACCCCCAAAATTGCCATCTGTCGCCGGCATGGACGTCTGATGGGAAAAGACCAAACACGGACACCTAAGTGCTCGTATCTAGTTAACGAAAAGAACAAATGCGGGCACAACAGTGCTCCCCGCAGAATCA
Source organism: Cymbomonas tetramitiformis (assembly GCA_001247695.2). NCBI lineage: Eukaryota > Viridiplantae > Chlorophyta > Pyramimonadophyceae > Pyramimonadales > Pyramimonadaceae > Cymbomonas > Cymbomonas tetramitiformis. The sequence continues at coordinate 12,145 of LGRX02001750.1, read as the reverse complement.
AGGGAAGACACAGAACGTGGACATCACCACAGCAAAGGCAGACAAATCTACCACGTTCTCCACGAGGCAGTGCCCGCCAGAAAGGCACCACAGGGACAACCGCATCCCAGCAACCACTTCCAACCGGCGGTCGTCCCCGTTCACAACGAAGATAAGCCACACACTGAACGGCATGAGATCGGCCAACAAAAGCCAGCCCACCATCATCCCAGTGGATGTGAGAATAAAATCAAGAGCAGGGCGGGGCCGTGACAAGATACCACAAACTCATACATATTTCCAACCCAGATGCAAAGCAGCATAGAAAGATGATACGATGTGACCGATCATCGCCCGACAATAGTTAGTCCAAGGGTTACGGAGTAAGCGGACCCTGCTGGCATGCCCCCCAGTGGCTCACGGTCGATGGATGGGACCCGTTGGTCCATGGTTATGCCATAAATGCAGTCACACATCACAGCATGGACAGGGTTGTTGGCGCCTCGAGCCTGCAGGGAGGTGTTATTGACTGTAGGGTGGTGTTGGCGCCTCGAGCCTGCAGGGAGGTGGTATCGACTGTAGGGGTGTTGGCGCCTCGAGCCAGCAGGGAGGTGTTATCGACTGTAGGGGATGTTGGCGCCTCGAGCCTGCAGGGAGGTGTTATTGACTGTAGGGGTGTTGGCGCCTCGAGCCTGCAGGGAGGTGTTATTGACTGTAGGGGGGTGTTGGCGTCTCGAGCCTGCAGGGAGGTGTTATTGACTGTAGGCGGGTGTTGGTGCCTCGAGCCTGCAGGGAGGTGTTGGTGTGCTGAGCATCCAGCGGGCTTTGGGGGGCCTCCACTGTTAACGTGAGGAATTTAAAATCCTCCCCACAAATATTGCAACGACTCAAAGACCACCCCTGTAAGTCAACAAGATCAGTTGAGTTCTAAGGCGCTTACCTGCATCCAGTTGCCGGGTCTTGGGAGTGGCAAACACACTCCGTGGGGTCCGTGGAACACGGCTCCGATACCAGTGTCTGCAGCTTCTCTATAGGAACACACGATAATTCTGCAGCACTTGTCTGCGCTAGTGCACCTCCCATTATTTGTTGAACCATGTATTCATCAGCTTGACTAGGCGGAGAAGTGTCCACCGTGTACAAGGTTCGGCCGCTAGAGTTAGACGCCTTCCGATATAAGGGAACGTACGAGAGACAGTCGAATTCGGCTTTGCCATACGGAGTCTTTTTGGAAAGGCCGAACAGTACAAAAGCTGAGGAGCGCATGCGGGACAGCAGGTCCTCGCTGAGATAAACGTCACCCTTGTAGTCCGGATCCCCAGCGCTCCCGTTGAAACCTCGTTGTGACATGAACGACCCGAGGGAATAGAGTATGAGCCCCGTGCGCCCATCCACAGCCTTGAACTTCTCCCAAGTCTGGAGCACGTGAGGATGAGTCCCCAAAACCACGGTGGCTCCCTCATTTAGAAGCGTCCTTGAGAAGTTTTTCATCCCACAGTCGGGCTCGAGTCGTGTCGCACTACCCCTGCGTAGACCGTTGTGCCCGGCTGCACGCTCTGGTACGATTCCACCCCAGTGCACAGAAACTATCACAGCGTCCACGTCGGAACGTCCGGAGAGATCCTTCACAACAGGGATGAATGCGCTGTCGCTGCAAGAGAACACTTGGCGGTCGGGATCCGAGAAGCTGTCTGTCGCAGAGTGACTGTTATCTGTGCAGGCAACCCAAGCCACGTTCCAGCCGTGTGACTGCAGAAGAGTATACCAGCTTCCTTCGAACGGTTGACTGCCCGAGCGGCGGGTTCCGATATGCAGGATTCCGGCGCTGTCAAGGGCATCCAGTGTTCGTTCGACGCCCAGGGAGCTGCGGTCTAAGGCATGGTTGTTTGCAGTGGACACGATATCTATGCCGGAGTTTTTCAGTTCGGCGGCGACAACAGGATTATAATTAAACTGGTACAAATTGTCTTCGCTTTCGTACACGTCGCCTACGCCATACACAAGTCCGGGGTCCGGAACATTTCGGCCTTGCGCGTTCACGCCCGACGCGGCGGTGCCTTCCAGGTTGGCGAATGTCACTTGCGGACTTTGCAGCAGTTTTAGTATTGAAGGGTCTTGCCACATTGAAGAATAATGTCCAACTGCGCTCTCGAAAGCCTGTCGTTGAAGTTGAGCTTCGAAGATTATATCGCCAAGGGCCCCGATTCGCAGAGTCGAGGCAGTGCCTTCGGCGTGCAAGGTTTGCAATGCACCGCTAAGCACAAGACACAGAAGTTGCATAAGGTGGCATATGAAATGTACGTCCATTATGTATCCGAAGATGCGGGAGAATCGACACAGCGCTGTCTTGGATGATACCCGTACACCAATTTGTGTCTCTTCGGGATCTTACTAATCAAGTGAAGTTCACAAAAATTCCCCGCTCATTGATATGAGGGCTACACGTAACAAAGAAAATGAGAAGAATTACGTGGGTTTCATTTGTCTTACAGTCGAGTGTGGGAGGATAGCTATCGTCCCCTCGCCGACAGTTGGACTGCTACGCCTCTCGCTCTCGCCTGGTTGAACAGTAGGAGCGTTCGATGTCTTCAGTCGAGTGTGCTGTGTTGCTTGGAGCTTGCTGATGCTATCCCATGTGCATGATTCCTGTCCCTGTCGTCTCGTGCGGTGCGGTGGGTCCAGCCCAGCCGAGCGAGCGAAAGCGAAAGACGTTCTCGTGATTATTTGAAAATCAAAATGCAAAATCAGGCTCGACGTCGAGACTGCAAGACCAAGTGCTGGTGCCGCTGCCGTTGGTCGCCGGAATTCCCCCCGTCATCAGCGATGACCGTCATCCAGGAGGCGTAGGCGGATCGTCTGAATTCGCTTCGGGAGATGAAGGATCATGGTCGATGGTGACAGAGAACAAACGCGAAACGGAGCTCTGAAATTCACGACCGATTTTCCGCAATGGCCGATCGAATTAGGAATTCAGGGTTTTCGATTGACTGTATGAAATTATTCCGAAGTGATAAGTTAATATTTCTTAGCGCAGTAAGTTTGTTTCTGTAAGTTTGCTTCTGCTCCAATGGAAGAATTGGTTTTGATGGGCTTGCTTACGACGTCTATGTTGACCCCTTGACGAAGAGAGGTAGGAACACCTATGGTAACCCTTCTTGCTGGAAACAGCTGAACAGGCAGTGGGGACCCGCTGCCGACGGTGAAACAACGGATCACTAAACTCGGATATACAAACGATATATACCCGAGATGAGTGACACAGGCTGACCACCGAAGATGACATACAGGAATGACACTAGACTGTACGAACTAGTCGTAGCGTCAATTCCAGCACACCACCTCATCTGAGGTGGACCAGCTAGTGACACTCACCACCCTAGCTACTAGAGTTTACAGAGAAATGTCAAGATGTTAACTCTAGGGAGCTAGTCAAAGTCACAGGTGGCAAGATGAATGTACAAGCTAGCAAAATAATACTGCTAAGCCTCGGAGATTGCTAGGACCAATCTGGTCTGCTAAGATTAATGCTTTGCCAGCTAGTGGTGGGTGAACCCACAGTTCTCGCCTGTCTGCATGTGATGGAGAATGTAAAAAATAAGTCTGCCTGTCGGTTTAGCTAGCTCTGCTGCGAACTGAAAAGGTCTCTTGCCTGTAAGTTGTTCGTCTTAATATTGAGAAGCTGCCCGCAAGTGGTGAGAAATAAAACAACATTCTGCAGCCCAAAACTACAGCAAGTGGTGGAGAATGCAAGTGGGAGCACCGCCTGTCTGTTTAAAGAAAATCAATAGTAGCCGTCACCAGAATCGTAACCAGCATCTTCCTCATAATAAGAATCTTCATCATAAAATTCTGCACCACCCATGTCGTCGGAATCGTGGGCTCCTGCCTCCCAGGCAGCCCACTCCTCTGCGGTGTAGACATCCTCATCGTCCATAGTAGGCTCACCCTCAAAAGAAATTGTGCCCACATGAAACTCGCTCTGCGGTAAAAACTCTTCCCCAAGTGGGGCCTCGAAACTTCCGCCATAAGAATCCCGCTGAAAACCTGTGTCCAGCTCGGAATCCCGTTCCAATCGATCGGACGAAAAATGCGGAGCGGCCAAGTGGCCATCTTGCTCCCCTTCCTCCTCACAATTGTCGCTGGAATCATCGAAATACCCAAGTGGGTACTCCGATTCATCCTCATCCTCACTAAGTAAATACTCCTCATAACTGCGATCCGGCCCAGAGCCCATATAGGCAGGCACAACTGGAGGCGCATGAACGTAATGAACTTCGGTTACCACAGGAGGGGCCTGTGGCACCATCTCGCTTGCCCTAGTGGCACTAGGCAAGGGTCTAGTGGTGGAAATTTGAGTTGAAACTGATTTGGACGCCAAAATCGCCGGCGCATCGCCCACTCCTACTTCGCAAAATCTTCCGCTCGAAATTCCAGAAACAGCGGTCTCGGCCGAGACACCACCAACTTGTGGCTCACCAGCCACCAAGATGTTCAATACTACCGGAAAATTCTCGGTCGAAACTGCCGAAATCTGAGCCGCCTCACGGAAATGCGAAATAGCTAAATGCATGGAAGTGCATAAAGAGATGAGCTGTGATCTTTTGAGAGTCGAGACTCTCGCAAATCCAGAGTCAACCGATTCCAAAAGAGCTAGGGGCTCTATACTCGAAGAAATCTGCTGCGAATCCATCAAAGAAACTGAGATCCAACAATGAAATAACGGAACAAAAATCGTAGGAGTCCACCTCGTCGAAATCACCCAAAGCCGTAAGTAGCCGCCTCCAGAAAATACGTAGAATCTGTTCTAAAGCGTCCCACAAGGCGTGGAGACGCTCAACCGAAAGATAAGGCGGAAATAAAATAAAATTCTACGCTAAAATTCAGTTCACGCAAGCGTGAGAAGGACCATAACCTGCTGGAAACAGCTGAACAGGCAGTGGGGACCCGCTGCCGACGGTGAAACAACGGATCACTAAACTCGGATATACAAACGATATATACCCGAGATGAGTGACACAGGCTGACCACCGAAGATGACATACAGGAATGACACTAGACTGTACGAACTAGTCGTAGCGTCAATTCCAGCAGGTTATGACTGTATGAAATTATTCCGAAGTGATAAGTTAATATTTCTTAGCGCAGTAAGTTTGTTTCTGTAAGTTTGCTTCTGCTCCAATGGAAGAATTGGTTTTGATGGGCTTGCTTACGACGTCTATGTTGACCCCCTGACGAAGAGAGGTAGGAACACCTATGGTAACCCTTCTTTCAATGGAAAAGACAAGTCACAGGTAGGCTAAACTCCGAAACCGTCCGAGACCGTTCCGGGTATATCTAGCTTAGGGTTTATTTATCTTATGAGTTTATCCACACAGTTCGGGAGTTTCTGATATCTAGTGAACTAGGATATTCCAGTAGGTCGTGGCCCCATCCACGCTTTTATTCCACTTGCTGATTTGCCCATGATTGGCTAAACGGCCGCTTGGAGAGGTGGTGCGCGCGGGCGCGTTTGGGTGCGACTAGGATTTATGGTATGAATTGTTTGCGGTAAGCAACTGGGAGTGGCGGCCATGGAGACCGCGCCTCGTTACGGACTAGTCTTAGCAATGTTCGGATCCAGTTTTGCACCGGCACTGGCCATGTTGGTTACTGTTTTCTGGGCTGGTGTTCGCGACACCATCGACTTCGACGACATCTTCGAGTGCCCCTCGCCGCTCCACTCTCTTAGCTCCTCTCCGCTGCTGACCATTACCATTTTTCCGCTACCACACCCAACCGCGCGACTGCGTACCACCTCCCCTCTGGCTTTTAAGAGTATGGGTATGTTGACCCGAGCGAAGAAGTCCCTGGACAGGGACAGTGACATCGACGCCTCACTGAGGCTATTAGACGGGGTTCGGAACAGTCCGACGGTGCGTACGCCAACTGTTCCAACCCCCGCTCCGACTTCCAACAAGGATGCAGACGTGGCGACCAGGAAGTACTTACAGGAGCAGAGCAAGCTGGTTGACGACGTCTACAAGGCGCGTCTACACCGCCAGTGGGCCAAGGGGGTCCGCGAAGATGTCCTTGATGACAAAAAGCACCACTTCCGCGGTACAGACGACGCTGGCCTCCTCTCCGAGCTGGTGGTGCAGCTGCGTACGGAGTTTCATTCTATGTTGCATGATACGTCCCCCCCCCGGGCGTAAATTACGCGTAAATTACGTATTTCGGGCCTTGTGAGTTTTACGCGTAACACGTAACACGCCATAGGAATCTCACCCAAATATAGGCTGAAATTCAACCTATATATGAGCTGAAATTCAGCCTATATATGAGGCTATATATGAGCTGAAATTCAGCCTATATATGAGCTGAAATTCAGCCTATATATCACCTGAAATTCAGCCTATATATGAGCTAAAATTCAGATATAGGCTGAAATTCAGCCTATATGTGAGGCGCGATTTTACGCCGCCCAGCGTAAAATTGCCCGGAAATTAAGCCGACGTAAATTACGCGTAAATTACGTATTTCGGGCCTTGTGAGTTTTACGCGTAACACGTATCATGCAACATAGGTTTCATTCGGCTGGGCTGGAGCTGGCATCCTTTGACCTCGACGACCCTCTGGCTCGTGTGGTGACCAAGGTCAACGGCTTGCTGCTCTTCGACGTTCTGGCGTTGGTTATCGAGTGCTGGAATCTGTATTGGCAGCCCTGACAGGCAGGCCCCTATGACAGACCCCTAGGACCAACACTAGACTGCTGACTGATCTATAGGTTCGTGCTGTGACACACGTTGTGTCACAGGTAGGCTAGTTTCCGAGACCGTTGCGAGACCGTTCCGGGTATATCTAGCTTAGGGTTTATTTATCTGAAGAGAGTTTATCCACACAGTTCGGGACCCTCTGATATCTAGTGAACTAGGATATTCCGGTAGGTCGTGGCCACATCCACGCTTTATTCCACTTGCTAGTTTGGCCATGATTGGCTAAACGGCCGCTCGGAGAGGTGGTGCGCGTTTGCGCGTTTGGGCATCAGTGGGGATTATGAGATGACCAGCTTGCGGTGAGCGACCTTGAGCCGCAGGTATGGGGTACCGGCTTGGATTGGGTTTCGTCGTCGCAATGTCCATTCACGGTTTTCTGCACGCTCTGATCCCGCCTGCTACCGTATTTTGGGCTGGTGACCTTGGCACCTTTGTCTTCGACGACATCTTTCTTTGCCCCTCGCTCGCATGGCTCGACCGCTCGTTCCGTATCTGTGACGTCGCATTTTCTCCGCGACCCCACCCAAACGTGCTGCAGCGTACCGCCTCCCCTCAGGCTTTTCTAGAGATGGGAATTACTACGAGATCCAAGAAGTCCCTCACGAGGGACAGCGACATTGACGCCTCTCTGAGGTTGATCGACGGGGTACGGAACACACCGACGGCGGCTACGCCTTCTGTTCCTACCCCCAACCCTGCATCGAACGTAGACGAGGACGTGGCCGTCAGACGTTACCTGCAGGAGCAGTCCAAGCTCGTCGACGAGATCTACAAAGCGCGTCTCCACCGGGCTTGGGCCAAGAGTATCCGTGAGGATATTCTTGGTGACAAGAAACATCATTTTCGCGGTACGGACGACGCTGGCCTTCTGTCCGACCTGGTGGTGCAGCTGCGTACGGAGTTTCAGTCGGCTAGTCTGGAGCTACGTGCCTTTGACCTCGACGACCCTCTGGCGCCCGTGGTCAACCGGGTGAATGGCCTTTTGTACGACGTTCTGGCTCTCGTGGTGGAGAAGCACAGCAACGCCTACGTCTGGCTCACTGGTACGGATTCTTCGACTGGCCGAGATGGACGGCGAGCTCTCATCGACGTTATCAAGGGCTGTGTGCCGGTGGCACTACGGGAGTCGCAGCAGGAGGAGCACGCCGCGTTACGTTATCCCGCAAACGTTGACCCGCAGCCGATTTTGGCTAAGAAACAACGTTTGGTGCGGGATAACAGGGCGTCTGACTGGACACCGACGGAGGCTACCAGAAAATTAAGCCTCTACACCCGACTCGACCCGACATTCTACGCTGCGGTGAAGGTCCGCTATCCCATGGCCGCTGACTTGACTCAGGTGTCACTGGTTTCGCTCCGTTCCATGGTTGTGGAGATTTACCAGGCTTGGGCACAGACGGGCGGGGGGAAGGTGGCTTCTGGCGCGGACGGCATCTCCGCGCACCTTTCCAGCGGCGAGTACGACGCCCTTCTTCAGAAGATCACGGAGCTGAAGGAGCTCGTGCAGCGGCAACACGGTGAGGCCGCTCCGGTTGTGCGGCAACAACGGGAGCGGGTGCAGCAGCGGCAGCAGCAGCAGCGGGGGCAGCAGCCGCGAGGATTCCGTGTGGGGACCCACAAAGCCCCACCAGTGGGATTCGACCGCGACGATCAACGGGCGAAGCCGTTCTGCGGTAGGTGCAAGAAGGCGGGCAAAGGTGAGAGCTATCACTTTTACCGCGACTGCCCGTTGGGCGGGCGCCAACACCCGCCCACCTCTGCCGCGGCATTTTGCGTTCCCATCGACGAGGAGGACGCAGAGGGGGTGCACGCACTCGCCATGTGTGCGTTGTTCCAGCAGGCAGCGGATGACGGGGCGGAGTCCTTCGCGCGTGCGGCAGCCGCGTACGGGCCGCCCGCGGTGCTTTGTGCGGGAGCGGTCGGCGGCATCGACGTGTCCGCCTACGGCTTCACCGTGGAGCAGCAGCCGGCTTCCGAGGGAGATGACATTCTCCGCCGGCTCGACGATCTTGCCGCGGAGGTTCACTCCGCGGCCAACCCGCAGGTACATTACACTCACGCATCTTTCCCGCCTACTGCCGACATCGGGCAGGAGGCTTCGGCTCTGGTGTGCGGACCCGCCGCAGCGGTGGCCACACCGGAGGAGCAGGTTCCGGCAGGTGGTGCGGCGGCATCGGCATCCGCCGTGCCGGCCCCTGCTATGCCTGTCTCGCAGGGGAAGGATGTGAAGCCCGCGCCACTTCAATCGGCGCGGGTGACCACCACAGCGGACGCGGACGGTGAGTTCGCTGGGTTCGTTCAGACCGTGAACCACGCCGCCATCGGACAGGTTGATCTCACGGGTTACGACACGGACGATTACGAGGACCTTGCCGACGGCAGCTTCGTCGTGAGGCCGCGGACTTCGACAATCTCGGCAAATCACTCGTCGACGCCCGCAGCCCGAGCACCTCACTCTGGTGGTGCTCTGGGAGATTGGCATGACGGTGCCCCCCGCAGCCACGGCTGCGGAAAGCCTCCGTGGGGCTTCCCCGCCCACGCGGGCTTGTGGGGGATGCCGTTCCTTCTTACCTTCGTTCTCTTGATTTCTGTCATGGGAGTGGGAGCTGCCACCTATACGGTGGCCAATGACATCGACCCTGTGCAGGTATCGGGTCGGGCTGCGCCGCAGCCTGTGCTGTACAGGGGAGAGGAGGCACCGCTTGTTACAGTGCCGTGTGCTATTCCGCCTCGTCTCCACCGGCGGGTACAGAGGCGGCAGGGCCTCTATATGGCTCCGGTGCCATGGCATCCCGGGCCGCCACCGCCTGCTATGTTATTTGAGGACGGTCCTCCGCTGTCGCCGGCATCGTCTTCAGATGACGAGGCCCCACCGTCGGGCAACACTTGGCAGCACCCCAGTGCGGTGCAGCCTCCCGTGATCGACGAATCAGCAACTCCGACTCCGTCAAATACTCTGGCGAATGATTTTTCAGTGATCGACACCTTACACTTTGGCCGCCCCGTGTTGCTCCGCCGTGCTACTGCGGGCTACTACGGTGCTCATTGTGGTGACGGTGCTCCTCTGACCTTTGACCCCGAGTAGTTATGTTACTGGTTCTGGCAGTGCACCACTTTCTGGTGGTGTACTGAGATGTACTTTGACCTCAACTTGGTCTTCAATTTGGTTTATACTTTTACTTTGACACCTTTGGAATCTTCAATCTGACTTACCGGCACAGAGCTTTTCAGTAGTTTAGCAGGACTTGCATTGCCTGTATGGTTTCTCTTGTGCTGGTTAGAGGGATTCCAATTTGTGTATCAGAATTGCGCAGTTGGATTAGCAGCTAGGACTTGTCAACCTGGCTTCTGCCCTAGAGATTTACTATTCTGACTCTCCTAGCCAGTCACCACCCACAGTGCTGGGGTGGTGTGCTGGAATCTGTATAGGCAGCCCTGACAGGCAGGCCCCTATGACAGACCCCTAGGACCAACACTGGAATGCTGACTGATCTATAGGTTCGTGCTGTGACACACGCTGTGTCACAGGCAGGCTAGTTTCCGAGACCGTTGCGAGACCGTTCCGGGTATATCTAGCTTAGGGTTTATTTATCTGAAGAGAGTTTATCCACACAGTTCGGGACCCTCTGATATCTAGTGAACTAGGATATTCCGGTATCGAGAAGCACAGCAACGCCTACGTCTGGTTGACTGGCACCGACGCCTCGTCCGACCGTGATGGACGGCGAGCCCTGGTGGACACCATCAAGGGCTGTGTACCGGTGGCGCTACGTGAGTCGCACCAGGAGGAGCACGCCGCGTTGCGTTATCCCGCAGACACTGACCCGCGGCCCATCTTGGCTCGGGAACAGCGTCTGGTGCGGGATAACAAAGCTACGGACTGGACGCCCACCGAGGAGACCAGGAAGCTCTCTCTGTACAACCGGCTGGACCCGGTGTTTTACACCGCGGTCAAGGTGCGGTATCCTCTCGCGGCCGATCTTGCGCATGTCTCCTTGGCGTCTCTCCGCTCCCTTGTGGCGGAGATTTATCAGGCTTGGGCGCAGACGGGGGCGGGGAAGGCAGTCTCGGGCAAGAGCGGCATCTCTGCGCAGCTCTCCAGCACCGAGTACGGCGCCCTCCTCAACAAGATCAACGAGCTTCAGGATTTGCTGCGGCAACAGCGCGGGACGGACGCGCTGCCGGCGCAGCAGCAGCGGCAGTAGCAGCCGCAGCGTCAGCAGCGGCAGCAGCCGCAGCGCGGTACGCAGCGGGGATTCCGTGTCGGCACGCACCCGTTGCATGCAGTCGGTTTCGACCGTGACGACCAAAAGGCGAAGCCCTTTTGCGGGAGGTGCAAGAAGGCGGGAAAAGGTGAGCAGTACCACTTCTACCGCGACTGTCCGTTGGGCGGGCGTCAGTATCCCCCGCACTCGGCCGCGGCATTCTGCATTCCCATCGACGAGGAGGACGCGGAGGGGGTGCGTGCATTGGCCATGTGTGCCCTGTTCCAGCAGGCGGCGGATGATGGGGCTGAGGCGTTTGCCAATGCGGCATCTACGTACGGGCCGCCTGCGGTACTCTGTGCGGGTGCGGTGGGCGGGATCGACGTGTCCGCCTACGGCTTCACGGTAGAGCCGCAGCAGCCTGCTGACGAGCCCGCAGGTGACGACATTCATCAGCGGCTGGACGATCTCGCCGCGGAGGTCCATGCCGCGGCAAACTGCAAGGTGCACTACACCCACGCATCCTTCCCACCACCGGCGGTTCTCGAGCCGCGTGCATCGGCTCTGGTGTGCGGCCCCGCGGCCGCGGGGAACATGCCGGAGGAGTAGGTTCCGGCAGATGGTGCGGCGGCATCGGCAGTTATTCGGGAGTTTCTGATATCTAGTGAACTAGGATATTGCAGTAAGCATTCATTACTCGCTACCTCCAATATGAATACTCCTCATTTCATTGAAGACGCACTTGTTGAGCTTGAACGTATGCATATCGAATACGAAAAATGCTGTGTGTGCCAATCCTGGAATTTGTTTTTATATCGCGAGGAAGTGTTCGTCGATCCTGCGCTGCATCCTACACATGACCCCTCTTACGCTAAGTGGAGGTTTATCCGCGAAACGCGGGAAACATGGTATTTTCAACTGTTGGATGCGCATCGGTATGCTGCCACTCCAACGCAAGGCGTCCCTGGCGCACTTACCCCAAAGACAATGCCGGTTCCCGCAGACTTTATTCCCGAGTTGATCGGTTCCCCCTGTATTCCCGAGCCTGATGACGATGAAAAGTGGTGCAATTGCCGTTAGGAAATATACATGTTTGTGTACAATATGGGTTGGACCTGGCACCCATACCTATTTAAGAAGTTTTATAGCGTGCTTTAATCATTTATTTTCGCGTTCAAGACCTTCCTGGAGCAAGACCAGAAATATGGC
>LGRX02001749.1:0-23108 GCA_001247695.2 Cymbomonas tetramitiformis | reverse complement strand
TATGACCGACGATTTTCGACTGTCATGCTGTATAAAGCTCTATCGCACGCTTGTCGCTAAATTTGTCGATATCGCAATTGCATGAAAACGCAGCATTTCACAAGTACTAGTTTGTTAAAGAAAACAGGTAACAGTCGACAATCAATATGTGTACGTTAGGTATGGATGACGAGTTTATAGAAAACAGCGTAAAGTAGGGTGAATTAGAGGAAAAGAACGCGAAGGCCCAACGCATCGAAAAATGGGAAAACCTTGTCGTAGGGCGAAATTATGAATTCGAAGAACCAGCGAAGGACCTTCAGATCCGCTCGCTTATGAAGGATCCCGCGTTTCGGTCGGGGAAGCTGAGACTGGCTGTCAAGAAACGAATTAAGTCGCAGTGGGTTGAGGTTGTCACTCCCGATTTGGAGTTCCCTCGTCCTATAATTGACGAAGATAACAAGCTTACAGGCAAGCAGCAGCCTGAGTACTCTTTGGGAGAGTCTCTTATGCTGAACGTTTTCAAGCTATCGGATGCAACGGACTTGGTCCGCCTTCGGACTCACACCGTGAAGAGTTCAGCTCTATTCGAGTCTGGTTTTCAGGCCTCCGAACTCAAACGTAAAAAGAAAGAAAAGCGAGAGGCCTTTCTTCTTTCCATCCCTGCAAAACGTCGTGCTGCTGTTCGTGCTGCGATGCCAGACACCGACGAGGACACCGATTCCGATGAAGAGGAAGAAGATGCGAAAGTAGAAGAGCCTGTGGAAGTGGAAAAACCCGGTCTGCTGAAACGAGTTGCAGAAGCAGCAGGGAACATCGCAGGTGTTGTCTCTGAGGCTAATAAACGCCCTAAGATAGGCAATTAGGCAACAAACAAATAGAACAACTTTTAACAATTGCTATTAATATAATAGTATTTTATTTGTGTTTCTGTCTATGTATTTCTTTTTGTCTCCTTCTACCTACTTCCTTCTCGCTAACTTTGCCGCATGCCGTTCTTCCTTGGTTGCCTTGTTTCGCATGCTTGTAGCCATTACAGGGGCGTCTTCAGCAGGCAGTTCTTCGGGATTAAAAGGAGGTAATATCACCTCGTTAGGATAGCGAGTTTTTTTGAAACCAATATATTCGACACAAGGCTCGCAGAGGGTCATCGCGGGGTCGGTGAAACCCGTAAGTTTGAAACGACGAAATACTTCTTCGCTGTCGCTTTCGTTTTCCCGATGACACTCGCAGCACACGAGCGTACGACACTCCCAGCATAGCCATAGTGTCGGGCGAAAACCCTTCCGATTTAACTCGATCGCGTGTTCGCAATGAGTAGTATCAACGGCGAACCGTGCACACGCTGCTTCGTCCAGCAATGGTTCGTTTAAACTGTCCACTTCTTCCATATCAATAGTTTCTTCACGTGTAATTGCTTGTTGTTTGTTGCGAGGCATAGTTTTTTTTTTTTTGAAGGTTTGGGTTTCGGTTTGGGTTAAGGTTTGGGTTAAGGTTTAGTCTTTTTGGTTTGTAAAATCAAAGGGCAAAGCTTTATCACTAAAATTTATTAGGGGAAGATTACTGTCATTCTGTAACTGATTGTTAAGAAAATATAAACTTAATAAGCACTAAAATTTACTTTGAATTATCGATGGTTTCTTTAGCTATTTCGAAGTACTTCTTATCAATTTCAATACCTATATAGTTTCTTTTGAGATTTTTACATGCCAAACCTGAATTTCCAACACCCATACAACAATCTAATACATTATCGTAAGGATTCGAGTAAGATTTGATTATCCATTCGAACAAATCGTACGGTTTACTACAAGGATGTTTACTTTTGTAGTTTCCATTCGAAAATTTGATTACACTTCTTGGATACCTTTTTCCATCTTTACAAATGGTTGGTGTTCTATCGGTGTAATGAGTGTATAATTCAGTCCGAGGACCTTGACCTTGTCTTATATAAGGTTTGTGACCTTCAATCATTATTGGATTATATGTTGGTAAATGTTTGTAAAAGACATATATCATTTCATGACTTCTCAAAGGCATTTGATTTGCATGATAAAAGCCTAATGACATTGTTTTCTCATATACGATATCATATCGAAACATCTTCTTATTACTTTCAATAATGGTATGTCCAAATTTAGTGGTAGTAGTAAAGATATAGGCTGAATGTCTTTTACCTATTCTCATTAATTCAATCCATAATTTATCCAAATCGAAAGGAATCTTGTCCCAAGAACAATTTGTTTGACCATATGGTAAATCACAAATAAAAAGGTCTATTGAATTTCTTGGTATGTTAGGGAAAATGTTAAAACAATCATCGTTATGCAAGTTTATCATTATTTTAGTTTCTTTTAAAAAAATAATAAACAAACTATACATATATCTTTAATGAAGATTGTGAAGGTAAAAGATATGAACATCGATGTCCCAAATGGAAGTGCTTTCAATATCAAAACCGGACCGAACATGTTAAAAGCTCATCAAAATTCAATTTTCATAGGCAAAAGAGGAAGCGGAAAATCAGTTGCGGTGACTAACTATCTTAAAATGTTGAAAAAAGAAGGGTCATTACATCGAATATTTGTAATAAGTCCTACATTTAATTCAAACAAAAAATTAATGAAATCATTAGATATCGACTCCGAAGATGTGTACGAACCCGACGATGCTGCAAATGTTATCAATGATATTATTCAAAAAGCCGAAGGAGAAAGAGACACATATTTGAAATATCATGAAGACTTGAAAAAATGGAATTTGTTGATGGATAAATTAAATAATAGAAATATCTTTATCGATGATATCGACCCAGAATTATTGTTAGAATTTTTGACATCAGACGGTTTCGAAAAACCCGTCCATAAATATAATGGTGAACGACCTATATTGGCTGTTTTTGTCGATGATTGTCAATCAACGAATTTGTTTCGAACTCCTAAATTTCTGAATTTTATCACAAGACATCGACATATAGCTGATTTTGAAACCGGTGGTGCTTTAGGAATAAGTTGTTACATTTGCATTCAGAATTTTAAATCTCAGTTTGGAGGCTGTCCAAGAGCGGTGAAGAACAATGCAACTTCTTTAGGAGTATTTAAAATGAAAGACAAGAAAGAATTACAAGAAATATTCGAATCATGTTCCGGAGAAATCGATGAAAAAACTTTCTATGAAGTATATGCACATGCTATCAATGAACCACATTCATTTCTATTAATCGATTTACATAAGAAAGACAATCATCCATCGATGTTTCGAAAACGATTTGATGAATTCATAATTCCTGAAAAATAAATCATAACTTATGAAGAAAACATCTTGTGAACGGTGTATAGCTATTTCGAAAAGTAGTGGAAATCAATGTAGAAACATGACTTGTAAATATAGTCCTTATTGTTATGTTCATAGAGTAGTAGATATAAAGGAAAGTAGTATTCCAAATTCAGGTCTTGGGGTATATGCCAAAGAAGACTTGAAAAAAGATAAGTTAGTGGGTCGATACACGGTCGGCACGCAACGATTGACAATGAATGAATTACCTCCATTGAATCGAAGAACACATATTTGGAAAAAGAATAATAATCTGTTTTATGATGCATCGAAAACATCAAATTCAGTGGCCGGTAAGTTTAATGATTGTACCCCTCAAAGTGCCAAAAGAATCAAATGCTAAAATAATGCTAAAATAAATTCTGTAGGAAATGTTCGATTAACATCAAATGTAAAAAAGAAGCAAGAGATATTTGTTTCTTATGGGAAAGACTATTGGAAAAATAAATGATACAAATATTCTTTCAAAATTCTGGAAACAATGATTTGAATGTTTTATGAAAATGAGGGTCTAAATTCAAAACGTCATGATAAGTCGGAGGTGCTGCGTTTGGCTTTCCTTCCGTTTTTGAAACTTTTTCTTTCTTTTTTGATTTTTTGATAATCACTTGAGGTTGATGTTCATCGTCACTTGAACTACCCGAAGTTTCACTATCAGATTCCACAACAATCACAGGTTTCTTTTTTGATTTCTTTACATATTTCTTTTCGATTATTTCCGGTTCAGATTTTTGTTCGAATTTTTCAGTAATTTCAGGTTCTTTTATCGATGATTTTATTTTATTTTGAGCAGCCTCCAACACTTTTTTGTTTTCTAATTCTTTAGCAAGTTTGATATCCTTTTTGGCTTCAGAATTTTTTCTTCTTGTTTCCATAGCTTTTAATCGAGCAACTTTTAATCGTTCTAGAGTAGCCTCATCAGTAATTTTTTCACCTTTCTTAAAACCCATATTAGAATACACAAGAAAATAATTTTCTAATCATTACTTATCATTTCTATTGATTTTTAATGACTTTGATTTAAATTCTAACTTTGACTCTAACTCTAACTAGAAAATAAAATCAGTTTAATGTATAATGTTTGAAATAAATACGTGTGATGTCTTTCAATTTGGGACAATTATCGTTGCTTTGATTCATGCTATAGGATATAATATGAGACGGTCTCGATGTAAACAATTAGATTGTCTTTGTATAAAGTGCGAAAGAGATATCATGAATTCAAAAGAATTAAGTATTGATAAAAATGTGTTTGAATCTGCTTAAAGATTATAAGTTCTATATTATAACAATGAGTGAAATTGATACACATTCTCCTAAGTATATGAAGGTTACTTCTAAGAATGGTAAGGTGTATTACAAAAAGCCTTTAGATATGAATAGGAGAGACAAAGGGAAATATTATGAAGCCAACAAACCATTGTTACAAAAGAATCTAACCTTAGACCGAATTTTGTTAAATAAAAATGTCGGTGTTTCAACGATGGAAAAGCATGGTATAGATAAAGTAAAAATTGTTGAAATATTCTCCAATAAAATCAAAGAAAATCCTGAAGACTTTGAAAAATATATGGAAATTCAAAACAAATTTTTGGAAAGGTTGAATGTAACAAAAACCACCTAAAGAATACGTTACAATTTAGTAATAAGAAATATATTGTATAATAATAATGCCACCGAAAAAGTCTAATGATAAAGACAAAAAAGATGATAAAGGCAAAGCTCCATTGACCAAAGCAACGAAAACCAATCTCAAGAAAGTCAAAAACCATAGGGCCGGAAATTTGAAAGCATCAAGTTCAAGACAATTAACAAAGGAACAATGGAGTAAAATTAATCAAATTGAAAAAAAGAAAATAGACAAAGAATTTACCAAAGAAAATAAACAACAAAAATTACAATCAGAAATAAAGAAATTTGAAAAAGAAAATGAGGACTTAATAGTCCTTAATGAGTTGCTTTCTAGACAAGAATATGAAGAACAATTTACGGATAAAGACGTTACAAAAGATTTTGTCGATAAAGGTGGAAATTCCGGAGTATCTATGAAAATCAAGTTTAATAGATTTCTTAGTAAACCTTTGAATTATTGGATTAATTTGATTAATAAAAAAATTGACCAAGCTTCGGAAGATGTAAAACATTTTCAGTTTGGTGTAAACTTTCAAGATGGTTCTTCGGAATTTTTAAGTGCAAAAAATGAAATCGAATTTTACAAAAAATTAGAAGGAATGATTCAGTCCGGAGATGATAGAGGGGCTGTGAATTTCATCACAATTTCTTTATTAAATTTCAAAAAAATTAATGGAAAAGGTCAACCATTGTCGGTTCCAAAATCTGTGGAGGAATTGAAACAAAAGAAGAGTTGCATTACCGTCAAGGATGAACAATGTTTTGCTAAATCTTGCATAATTATGAATTACAAAGATAAAAAAGACAATGAAGAAATAACATACAAAGTCTACAATCATATTTGCAATAATATAAAAAATCGTTTAACAAGGGAAGCAATAATTTTAATGAAAGAATTAGAATTTAATGCTGAAGACGGTATAGGTTTTGATGACATTCATGTCTTTGAAGAAAAATTCAACAAAAATATTACAATTCACGGAATGACTGATTTGGGTTGTACAATAATGTATCCGCCAAGTAAAGAAGGTTTGCCCGACAGACCGGAATGGAATTTTGTTTATTATCATTTAAATTCAAGTATTGGACACTACGAACCAATAACGAAAATCGAAGCTTTTTATGGAATAGCCGACCGACCAAGATGTTGTAAATGCAAAAGTAAATTGTGTGACTTTTCAAAAAAGCGAAACAAACTAATTTCTAACTGCGAAGAAGCTATATATTGTAAAGATTGTAACAATAAATTTGAGAATAAAAAATGTTATGATTTACATAAGAAAGGAACAGCTTGTCTATACTTTCATAGATGCAAAGGTGAATGTAAAAAATCATATGACATAAGAAAGGAAAAAGAACATATATGTGGACATGAATTCTGTTTAAATTGTGGATTATATTGTGACATGAGTAAACACAAAAATCAATGTTACATTACTTCCAAAAAACCAAAAGATATTATTGATGAAGACAAAATAGGATTTTTCGATTTTGAAGCATACAATAAATCAAAGCATGAAGTAAATTTAAGTGTGACACAATATTCAAACGGACAATCATTTATTCACAACAATATTGAAGAAGTTTGCAAATTTTTATTTGCTAATAAACACAAAGGATTTACTTTTATAGCACATAATGGTAGTAAGTATGATTATGTACTTATCATAGAATACATAATAACAACGATGGATGAAATTCCTGAAACGGTACAAAATGGTGGTAAAATAATGTATCTAAAATATCAAAACGTGACATTAATGGACAGCTATCTACATTTAACAAGTCCATTGAGTAAATTCTCAGAAATATTCGATTTAAAAGGTGAGAAGAAAGGTTTTTTTCCTCACAAGTTTAATACCCCTGAAAATCAAAATTATGTAGGCGAAATTCCCGATATATCATTTTATGGTTATAATCAAATGAAAGAGAATAGCCGAAATGAATTTTTGGAGTGGCATAAACAAATGACAAACGATGAATATATATTTGATATGCAAAAAGAAATATTAGATTATTGTCAAAGTGATGTAAGAATTTTACGATTAGGATGGATGGAATATAGAAAGAAAATTTTAGAAATTACAAATGAAGAAATTGACCCCACAGCCTATTTAACGATTGCATCATTGACACAAACAATTCATAGATATTTGCATATGCCTGAAAATTCAATAGCTATTTTGAATAGTGTCATCAAAGGAAAACACCAATCAAGAGTAGGAGACATTTGGTTGGAATATGTAAAACATACAAATAAAATTGATAACTTAATCAAAGAATATAAAATTCCTCATTTCCATTTTGGAAACAATGAAAGGCACAAATATGTCGATGGATATGACCCTGAAACAAATACTATATATGAATTTCTTGGAGATTTTTGGCATGGTAATCCAAAAACAAATGGTAAAAATATGTTTAGAAAAAATTACGCCACAAATAAAACATTTTATCAACTGTACGATGAGACCAAAAAAAGATTAGAAAAAATTCAAAGTCTCGGATATAAAGTTGTTGTAATGTGGGAAAGTAATTTCAAAGAATTACAAAAAAATGATAAAAATGTTATCGATTTTGTAAATAGTTATAACACACCTATTGTTTTCCGAGATGCATTATTCGGAGGAAGAACCGACCCTAAAAAATTATATCATAAATGTGGAGATAATGAAACAATTAGATATGTAGATTTCACAAGCTTGTATCCTTATGTCTTGAAATATTGTAAATTTCCATTAGGTCATCCTACAAAAATATATCAAGAAATTGATTTGAAAGGAGTCACTGATATTGAACAATTCTTTGGAGTTATAAAATGCACCATAATTCCACCAAATGATTTGGAAATGGCAGTTTTACCATTGAGGACCTTGGGACAGTCTAAAATGGAGAAATTGACTTTTCCTTTGACAAAAATGACTGGAACGTGGTGCACGGAAGAAGTAAAATTATCGTTGAAAAAAGGATACACAATTGAAAAAATACATCAGATTGTCCACTGGGAAAATACATCTTATACTATTTTTGAAAGTTTTATTAATACTTTTTTAAAAATAAAACAAGAGGCAAACGATTATCCTGAGTGGGTACAAAGCGAAAAAGACAAAGATTTGTATATTAAAAAATATTTTGAAAAGGAAGGTATATTATTAGAAAAAGATAAAATAAATAAAAATGAAGGATTGAGAACTATTGCTAAATTATTTCTCAACAACTTGTGGGGTAGATATTGTTTGAAACCAAATAAAAGACAAAACAAATTCATGAATAGTGCTGAAGTTTATGATATTTTATCAGATTTAAGAAATGACAATGTTCTAATTCAGCCAATAAAAAACAAAACTGGTGATGTTAAATATCAAGTTGGTTTTAATGTATTAAGTGAATATTCTGAAACGAACTGTACCGTCAATGAAGTTATTGGGGTTTTTACAACTGCACATGCAAGAATAAAATTATACAATTTAATGGACGATGTAGGATTCGACAAAGTTTTATATCACGATACCGACTCAGTGGTATACATTGAAGATGCACCAAATAAACAAGCATTCAACATTATGGACGATGTAGGATTTGGTAAAGTTCTATCTCATGATATTGACTCGGTGATATACATCGAAAATGAAACAAACAAACAAGTATACACAGAACAACTTGGTGATTATCTTGGAGAATTGACTGACGAGCTATACAATGATAAGAAAAAAATATATAAGAAATGTATTGAATTTGTATCAACAGCACCTAAATCATATTCATTAAAATTTGATAATGGAACAACAATGACTAAGGTAAAAGGATTTCCATTAAATTATGAAAATTCTCAAAGTATCAATCATGAAGAAATCAAAGATATCATTTTATGCAATCACGAAAAAATTGTGGAATTAAAATACGATGTTCTCAGAAAACCAAGAAAAATTGATGAAAACAAACATTATGCAGCTCTTGGTATAGAAACTCGAACCGAAACAAAATCATTTTCATTGAATTATGATAAAGCATATATTCAGTGGGAAACATTCAATATCCTACCTTGGGGACATAAAGATATTCCTTTATAATAATGAGCAAGTCAATCACTGAAAAACAAATACAAGACTTTTATCTGAATCCTGAAATAGGACTAAGTGCCGTATCACCATTTACGGCCAAATTAAAATCTCTTAATTATAAGGTCACACAAAAACAAGTTAAGGAAGCCATCGAAGCAACTGAAGTCAATCAAACATTTTCTCAAAAAAAGAAAATCAATAGAAAAGAATTATTTTCTATTTACGGTAAAGACCCTAACAAAAATTATGTTCAGGCTGATTTAGCATTTATTCCTGAATTCAAAAAACAAAATAGAGGCTACTCCGTTATATTGACGGCTATCAATATCAATACACGAAAGGCTTATGCATATCCATTGAAATCAAAAACTGTTAAAGACAAAAATAACAAAAACATTGATTCTGCTGAAGGAATAATTCCTGCTTTTAAAAAGTTAATAAAGATTCAAAAATGAATGTATTGACTACGGACAATGGTGTAGAATTTACAAATAAATCTATGAAAAAATTATTAAAGGACAACAATATTGAGCATTATTTAAATGAAACCGAAGACCATACTACTATGGGTATGGTAGAAAGATTCAATAGAACATTAAAATTAAAATTTAAAAAAATAGAAAAAAGTAAAGACACCGTAAACTGGATTGATTATTTGGATTCTGTTGTCAAAAATTATAATAGTACACAAAATTCTGCAAATATTGATAAATCAACTCATGATAATATGAACCTAACAAAGACCATCAGAAATATTTTATTGAAAAGGAATAAATTGACTAAGCTTCTTGAAAAAATAGATATAAAACCGGGTGATAAAGTTAGGATTAAAATTAAAACTAAAACGTTTGATAAAGAATCTCAACGATGGTCGACAAAAATATATAAAGTAAAATCTATGAAAGGATTGAGTTATATCATCGAAGACGGTAAAAAAACTTTGGCACGTCGATATAAACCACGAGAATTATTGGAAGTCCAAGGTAACAATTCTAATAATAAGAAATCCAGTGATGAACCTACAGTTTCTGAATTAGTTTCTAAACAAAATAAAAAAGAAAGAACTCTTAGGAAAGAAGGTGTCTCATCTTCTAATCGAATATCTAAAAGGACAAGAAGTCAAAATAAAAATAATAAAGATAATGAAACGGAAATTGATTTACGATGATTTTTATCGATTGTATTATATATATATTGTTATGGTAAGAGCTAATCAAACACAGGCTCAACGAAGGCTGAATAATAATGTTTATTGTGGATATAAAGACCCTGCACCCTCAGGTCGTCCGCTTGGAAATAAAATTCAATGTAAAGCTCGTCATCAATTAAGGCGGTATGGAAGAATTTTAAGACCACCTCATCCTGCGGATAGAGAACAAAATAGACGAAACAATTAATATATATGTAATATTATAAAATATATGCGAAAGATATTGACTGATGATGTCGTCAAACAATATTGTCTAAATGACTTAGGCTTTAGAAATGCTGCATCTAATAAATCAATATTTCATGGATACTCTAAATTAGCTTCTAATAATTATGCTATGACCGCTCCTTCTCAAAATAGTGTTGAATTCTATACTTCTATTTCCCAAAGTCCTTTGATAAACTCAGCTGATTTGATTCAAAATTTAAAAAGAAGTGATGTCAATGTTTTTGTTCCGGGAAAATATACAAGAGCGGACAATTTACAAAGGTTTGCAGATTTAAGTGAATCTCCTGAAAAAATAGAAGAAGATTTAAGTGAATCTCCTGAAAAAATAGAAGAAGATTTAAGCGAATCTCCATTTCCTTTTCCATTTCCTGAAAAAGGTATTTCAACACCTGAAAATCAAGAAGAATCTGGACCTTCAAAAAGACCTATTATGAATCCTATGCATTATTCTACAATGTCCCCGTTAGGTAAACGATTATTCATGTCGAATATGCAAAATCAACCTTATTCTCCAACGCAAAGCGGACTTGTAAATTTGCTACCTTTGATGGAAGATGACAATAATAATAATGATGTTCAAATTGTAGACATTCAAAGAAAAAATCCAACCAGTCCTAATCGTAATTTCTCACCGGCTAAAACACGCTCTCGAACATCTAATTGATGAAATAAAATATATATTATAATGTATACACATTTATGACTCGTGCTGAATGGAACGAAACATTAAAAAAATGTGCCAAAGAATATCATTCCAAAAAAGGCACGAAACCTCGTAAAAAATATTCCAAAAAGAAAAAGTTAAATAAATCTGCAAATATTCAATCACCACAAGTGACATCACGACCTATTGCAAATTTACCAACAAATAATAACAATCGAGGACCTGCACGATTTCCTTTTAATTTAATTGTGTAAATTTCTTCGGTTTTTTCAGGGGGACAAAAAACCTCAAAAAATAAAATCCACTTAAAGAGTGTAACTCAATAGGGTAAACAAAGCAAGAATGACTACCAATGATAACAAACATTGTTGTATTTGTCTTGAATCTTTTGAACACAAATTTTATGAAACATATAACTTTATTTGTCAAGTTTGCAACGAAGGTACAATGTGTAATGAGTGTATATGCAAATTAGAAAGTCAAGGTGATGAATATGTTAAAAAGTGTCCCATATGCCGTGAAGTAAATTGGAAATTTCAATTCACCGTGTTATTACATCGTTACTTGTGTGATGAAGTTGAGATGAATGGTGGTTTTGAATGTCAAAGAATTCCGGCTTTAAATCTTATGAGAAAATTTTACTATGGTGAAGAAGAGTACAATCATATTGGCGTTAACATGTATGTGATAAAAGGCACACTATCCGTAGAGATTAGGAACATAGATGATGCTTGTTATATGGAATTTGACATATCATTTGAAGAAGAACTTAGGTTATATTACGAAAAGGAAGAAATAAGGAAGATTAAGAGGCAAGAAGAGATAATAAATGATATAAGAAGATTAGGAGTTCACTATCCTAGTTCACTATTATATAGAGAACTTAATTAATTTAAAGATTATGTTACATTATAATGTAAGAAACAATTATGGAAGCTATTCAAGACATGGAATGTAAACAATATATTAAACAATTTTATTTGTATAAAGATGAAGTTCAAAACAAATTTCAAAATTTGCAAAAATCAGATTATTTAGATTACATTAAATCGTATTTTGAATATTTTATTAATCATAAAGTTATTTCTGATTTAGAAAAGGTAATCAATTTTTGGGGAAAAGATATTCATCATTATTTGCACATTAATTCAACATTATACAACCTAATCATTAAAGATTCGGAAAATAACGATATTCCAATCAAAGATATACATGAAGCTATATTTTACACTTTGGTAATCAAAAGTCAAGAAAACAAAGATTTTGATATTACTTGTTTAGTATATTTAGACATGAATGAATATCTACGTGAAAATTCCATTGATTTAAGACTATAATGATTTACTATTTTTAGAGGCCAACAATTAACATATATCTTATTGAAACATTAATTAATTTACTTTTTATTTACTTTCAATTTTATTTTTAATCTTTTTATTGTAGATTATTTATTTATTTTTTATTGCAGATTTTTATTTTTTATTTTTTATCGTACTCACATTTAATCACGTAATTTATTCCCTATTTATTACGTAATTATTTCTTTAGGGTTTTCTCTTGTATTTATTAATCATTTATTATCGTCTTTAGGGTTTTGGGTGGTGGGCTATAATCGGTATACTAGTAGTAGCATAAACTGTACAGAACGACAAAATTCTGTAAAAAAAACCACTGGCGCGTCAGACGGAAGTGAACGAGTCAGTCAACGATGAAAACAACGACACGATATGCCATGGAAACTAATGACGATGATGATGATGACGGAATAGCAGTGCGACGATGAGAGCGTGACATAAAATTCTCGCCCGAGAATTTGGAATTCTCGCCCGAGAATTTGGAATTCTCGGGCGAGAATTGAAATGACGATGACACCCGAATGGTGTCATGGCACAAATTTCCAGTGTCGGCTTTTGCAGAATCGTGACCGTTTTTGCAGTTCTTGACAGTGGTGAGCGTTGATAGGAATAGTGGAAAGCCTAAAGGGTTACGAAACTTTCAGTGAACTGCTGTAATATCCTATTGGATATTATATCTCTTTCTTTAAAAATTTTTGTATATTTTTACGCACTTACGCAATGGAAGACTTTACCCAAGACGTGGACGATTCTTTGGTACGCTTCGCGCGTTGTCTGAAATTGTGAGCGACGGATCTTTGTTCTTTCGTTGCCTTTGTTGCGATCTTTGTTTGCTTACTTCATCTTTGTAACGAAAGTTTGCGGACCAACGGTCGGAACCTTCGTTTGCAATTCATACCAGGCCTGCGGCTCTATGAGCGAGGCTTCATCATACTAACCTACAACCTTTGACTCATAGTCGAGGTTGCATTAGGTGTTAGGGTATGAGTTCAATTTTGAGCCTAATGGGCGGAAGCGCTGCTGAATTTTTTCCGTTATTAAAGGGTTTCTTGTGCTTGGTGCTTGCAGCGTTTGCCTCGCAAGACTGGACCAGTGGAACCACTTGAGCAAGCATATGAGGAGCGATGCCTTGCGGAGGTCCAAAAAGGTGCTATACCCGTTGTCATCCTATCAAGAGTGGAAAGCGAGAACTTCTACAAGGGTACCTTGTATAAACTGCTTCGTAAGTACGTGATCCACTCGCAAGGGTGTAACTTCGTCGCGCTAGTCGCGACGTATGGGGACGTTGACTTGGGGAATGGGCCGAAGTGCTTGGGGTTGGTGGTACTTGGGCCATTCTTTTCCTTGCGTTTACCCGAATTCCCCCACCCCAGCCCTTGGACAAGAGCAGAATACGCTAGTTTGAGAGACGATCGGTTTAAGCTCATGGCTCACACTTTGAAGGCCCAAGACCAAAACAAGCGATGGGAAAGCCCATTCTTCAACCCGCTCAAAGTGCACGCATCCGCTTACGCGTATCGCGTGCAGATGATTCTGGCTCTCCCTGACACAAGCGATGCAAAAAAACCTGAAGGGGTGCTGGAAAAAACAACGTTCGAACGTGAGGTGAAACTCCTCGTGGGCAATGGCCAAGTCAACGAGAAAGACGAACCGCGTCTTTTTCGGTTCTTAAAAGATCTTTTAGAGCCGCGACGCTACAACAAAATGAACGCGCGTCCATTGCAAGTCTTTGGCCCGCAAGACCTTGCCCCCAATCGCTTGTCCAATGAGGAATTCAACCTCCTTTTCTTTGGGGGAATGAGCGGTTCCCAAGCAAGCGGCTTTTTTTCCGAGAGGCGGGGAACGAGCATGGACACGCCTTTGGCGTTGGAGCCGTCCATTGTGGGCGTGGAGCCCGGCATCTGTCGCGTGGTGCATGAGTTGAGCCCGCCGGACATCTCCTTCCTTGTCCACTATCTGAAAAGCAAGGCGCATGCGTGTTCGGGTGGGCGTGCATCCACAAGCCCCATCTCAACTTGGTTTCGGGTTGGGGTGATTTCCAACCACATCTTCACAAACCGGCTCTCATCCCAAGGTGTCCAACCACCGGACTTGGTCACCGCCAATCTCTTCGCGTTGGTGGGCGAAGAGGTGAATCGGGCGATCACGTTGCCAATCCCCTTTCAAGTTGATGCGGTGCAAGCACACATGCTCCCCGCTTGTTACAACCTTGGAAATGTACCCGTCCAATTTCCTTTCGTCGATGATACTTGCAAGGATTCCTTTTTCCTCGACACCGTTCGAGCTCTTTTATTTGTTTTTGAGTCTCCGCAAGAGACACCCGCCCCCGAGGAAGCACATCCTCCCGCGGAAGCGGTTGTTCCGGCCGAGTTCGAGGATCTTATGGCTCAAGCGGCCGCGGCGGTAGAGCCTTCTCAGGTTGCCTCCGAGCCCGCATCCGACTCCACCTTTCGCATCCCGCGGGTTTTCTCCGCGGTAGATACCGCTTTGGAAATGGAGGTCAAGTTTCAAGGTGCTCAAAAGATTCTTGTTGGAAATGGTCGGTTGCTAGTTTTGACGGGTGACATCGCGGCTTCCCATATCCGCCTCCACAAAATGAAAAGCCACATGGGGTTCCGAGGTGTTTTTGTGTTTCACCAATTTGACATGAACACTCTTATCCGCACCAATAGGAACCTGAAAAGATATGCTATGGACCAACCCTCCGTGTGAACTAGCTTCTATCTTGAATAGCATTTTATGGTGTATTAGCTTTTTGCTTTAGCAATAACAACTAGCATATTATTTTGTGT
This sequence comes from Cymbomonas tetramitiformis, assembly GCA_001247695.2. NCBI lineage: Eukaryota > Viridiplantae > Chlorophyta > Pyramimonadophyceae > Pyramimonadales > Pyramimonadaceae > Cymbomonas > Cymbomonas tetramitiformis. The sequence continues at coordinate 7,854 of LGRX02001749.1, read as the reverse complement.
AACCTTCTTGCTTTAGCATTATTACCTAGCATGTAATACTCTTAATAACTCTTATTATTTACGGCTCGTATATAGCCACAAGATATGGGTATCAGATTTTGGGTTTCACTTGTGCTATCACAACAAACAATATATCGTTGTGTTCGTCTATAATATACCTTTATGTATGCAAAGTTTCATTCGAAAAGACCTCGTGCCTCAAAAGTTATTCACGGTCAAGATACCCTATTATTTACGGCTCGTATATAGCCACAAGATATGGGTATCAGATTTTGGGTTTCACTCGTGCTATCACAACAAACAATATATCGTTGTGTTCGTCTATAACACACCTTTATGTATGCAAAGTTTCATTCGGAAAGACCTCGTGCCTCAAAAGTTATTCACGGTCAAGATACCCTATTATTCACGGCTCGTATATAGCCACAAGATATGGGTATCAGATTTTGGGTTTCACTTATGCTATCACAACAAACAATATATCGTTGTGTTCGTCTATAACACACCTTTATGTATGCAAAGTTTCATTCGAAAAGACCTCGTGCCTCAAAAGTTATTCACGGTCAAGATACCCTATTATTTACGGCTCGTATATAGCCACAAGATATGGGTATCAGATTTTGGGTTTCACTCATGCTATCACAACAAACAATATATCGTTGTGTTCGTCTATAACACACCTTTATGTATGCAAAGTTTCATTCGAAAAGACCTCGTGCCTCAAAAGTTATGCACGGTCAAGATACCCTATTATTTACGGCTCGTATTCAGATATATATATATATTAGTATCGTGTGCCGCGTTGCGTGCGGGGAATTGTTATCACACACGCACACACACACACACATATATAGATATATAGATTAATCCCGTTTTCGTGCGGGCTTCCTTGCAGCTCCCGGCAGCACGACATCGAAATATTGCCAATGCGGTAAAACGGACAGTCGTGGTCAGCTCGTAACCTGCAAGAATAAGGAACCCGACCATCAGCCCGGCCAATGCAAACGGTTGGCTGTCGCAAAGCTGCTACGATGCTATCGATGCAACAACAGTCCCAAGCTAAAACGGAAAGCAACGGAGGAAGCCGTGAAGCTGGACGATTTCGATCGCGAAAATGCCATAGGCTTCGCCACCCCCTTCACCGTGCCTCTCCCCGAAGACACCGTGAAACATCTTGGAGAGCGGCACGCGAGTATGTGGACGGACAGCTTGGCCAAGGTCGAAGATTGGAGTAAGCCTGGAGTACTTGACGGGGCCGTACCGTTGACCGGAGGGAAATTGGAAGTTTTTCACACTTCTTCGGGAGGCGGAAACTCGAACGTCAATACCACCTTCTACGATACCCTCCTTGACGAGGAAGACCGAAGGCATTTGGACATTTTCGTGGAACACGTGAAGGCATACACCACACAACACGTGAAGGGTGACTACACTCTTGAGAACTCTGCGTTTTTGATCAACATGGACCTTCAGCAACAACGCAAAAAGAAGCGCGTCATTCTCTCGACGCTAACGGGGTGGCAACCATGGCATCTGGACCAACCTTTGAACAGACCCCTCGACGCGCCCGCCCATCACCTGGCGGTTATCGCATATCTTGGCCCATCCTCTCCGACGCGAATTAGCACGGCCCCACACATGTCGGTGCACGAGATGTGTCAACGATTGGGCGCGTCCACGCTTCAAGGAATCAGCCCCGCCATGTTGGCTAGCGACAGGGATTTCATGGAGCAGTATCCGCTCATGCTCCCCAAGGAGCACCTCGACGCCTTCGCTGCCAATGTAGGCGGAAAGACACAAGTGCAGCTGGGCGATGGCGCCCTTGTGGGTGGGGTACACCAAGGGGTGGCAAACGCGGATCGCACGCCTCGTGTGGTTTTCTCCGCGAACTTGGTCTTGCGTGGTGTGGCCTCCTACAACCCGGATGTGCAGTACAATCCGATGAACACGGCTTTGCACTGGGGGTTTTGGGAATTCGGCGTCAAGGAGTACGTCAAATACCTCTTAGCCGGCACGGACCTCGCCTCAACATGTGCTCCCGAACACAAGAAGATTCTCGCATCCTTGGCGGTGGATGTTTCAAAGGTTTCGAAGAAGGCAGTTGACTGCGCCGCAAAACTAGGAAACTAGGAGGGCACGGACCTCGCTGCCACATGCGATGCCCGACACCAGATGATTCTCAAGTCCTTGGCGGTGGATGTTTCAAACGGCTTGAAGAAGGCACTTGACGGCGCCGCAAACAGTTAGGAAAGTAGGAAAGTAGGAAAGCTACGAATAACTAGGCGAAATAACGGGACACTCGAAACACCTAGATGTAAAACCGTACTAACATTTTAAAGTGTGTATTCATATGGACATGCTACTACACATCACGCTCGTGGTGTGTCGCCAACCATGTTGTGCCTGGCAAACATGAATTCGCTCTGCGTTATTTAAGACCGTGCATTCCGGTTTGAGATTTTGATATATGCACGCTTGATGCATGTCTCGGATATATTGTGAGTTCCGGTTTCTTGATATTCATGTCCGTGATATCGTGAGTATCGTTATTTCATATTCCGGATGTCATTTGTTCATGGAATATCTCATCATATGGTTGATATTTGGGGGATTGGTATCCTCTAATGCACAATTGTTTTGTTAATGGGCTCGGTTTGGAAAATAAAAAATGTACTTAGGGGGGGTGGGGGGGAGCCCCCCACGGGGCTTAGATTGGGGGAAAAAGTGTACTTACGGGGGGTGTGGGGTGGAGCCCCCCATCGGCTCAGTTTGGAAAAGAAAAGTGTACTTACGGGGTGTGGAGCCGGGGCTCAGTCTGGAATCCGTGATTGCTACTGAAATTGTGCATTAATGAAGTTTCGGATGTTGATAACGTTTCGCAAAAACATTCCGTAGTAACGGGGGGAGCCCCCCCCCCTGCCTGCCTTGATCCTCGAAAACATGCGAGAATATTTCACACAATAGCCGATTTCGATGGTAGTATGTATTCATCCGTGCTTGACGACTCCCGAAAATATGTTGTAAATCTTCTCATGCCGTGGCAATAGCTCCGCATATTTTCGGTGGTCCAACATTCTTAACTTTGGGTATTCGGTGTCTTTGATATACAGGCAATTGAAGATTGGTGACTCTGCCTGATGGGAATCCGGAGCGTCATTGCAACTTTAGCCATTATGATCAACAAACGGCTCATACGGGCCTTATTATGTTTGATGGTGTACTCCGCCGCGAATCCTACTTCTCATGATGCGATCTTCGACGAGAGCATCGCTCCCATGGAGTACGTGGTCCCCATCACGATAACCCCTTCCTCCACGACGCCCGCACAGGTGGCACTCACCACGACGGCCGGTGTTGGGCAGCAATGGATACCGAACGCGTCGTGGAGGCGCGAGCACTTGCAACGGACTCGTACACGCCGTATTTTCGCGTCCCGTGAACGACAACGTGCACGGTTGATGGGACGCGCCCGTTCCCCACAAAGAACTCGTCAACAGGCTGTGGCTATGGACATCGACCATGATATGTCCGCCATCATTCCTCCCTCCGCCGATGCGGCCGTGGCGACTACGGGTGTGCGCGAGGCACCGATACTCCGAGCTGACCATGCCCCTGTCCAAGCACCGCCTTCCGCCCCTGAGGTCGACGATCCACTACCTTTAACCCAACTTGCTCAGCGGGCCTTCGCCATGCTCCTCGACAACGGTATGTTACCTACGGCCGTCACCGTTCCTCCCTCCGCCGATGCGGCCGTCGCGACTACGGGTGTGCGCGAGGCACCAATACTTCGACCTGACCATGCCCCTGTCCAAGCACCGCCTTCCGCCCCTGAGGTCGACGATCCACTACCTTTGACCCAACTTGCTCAGCGGGCCTTCGCCATGCTCCTCGACAACGGTATGTTACCTACGGCCGTCACCGTTCCCCCCTCCGCCGATGCGGCCGTGGCGACTACGGGTGTGCGCGAGGCACCGATACTTCGACCTGACCATGCCCCTGTCCAAGCACCGCCTTCCGCCCATGAGGTCGACGATCCACTACCTTGCACCCAACTTGCTCAGCGGGCCTTCGCCATGCTCCTCGACAACGGTATGTTACCTACGGCCGCCACCGTTCCTCCCTCCGCCGATGCGGCCGTGGCGACTACGGGTGTGCGCGAGGCACCGATACTTCGACCTGACCATGCCCCTGTCCAAGCACCGCCTTCCGCCCATGAGGTCGACGATCCACTCCCCACCACTCAACTTGCTCAGGAAGCCGTGGCCATGCTTATCGACGAGGGTATCTTTCGCCCCTTTCAAGCAGCCGCCTCCGTCGCCTCCGGGCCCGCTCAGCCCGGCCCCGCTGTTGTGCTGCGTCAACCTCCTCTCGCCGACTCTTTCTACCCCGATTATGGCGGAACACTTACGCAGATCGCGCAGCACGCCGTGGCCATGCGCGTCGAAGGCGGTTTCTTGCCGCCTCCGGCTGTCGACGCTGCTCCCAATTTTATGCAGGCGGCCGCCTCAGTCGCCCCCAGGCTTGGTCCGCCCGATCCCATGGTTGTGTTACGTCAACCACCTTTCGACATATCCCACCCCGATGCGGGCGGAACTCTTACGCAGTTCGCGCAGCAAGCCGTGGCGATGCGCACTGAAGGCGGCATATCTCCTCCTCCGGCGGTCGACGCTACTCCCAACTCTCTCCAAGCGGCCGCCTCAGTCACCACCGGGCTAGATCAACCTGACGCCGTTCCCGTGCTATGTCTCCCACCTCTCGACATATCCCACCCCGATGATGGTGGAACACTCACGCAGATCGCGCGGCAAGCCGTGACCATGCGCATCGACGCCGGCGTATCGCCCCCTCCGGCCATCGCCGCGGAGCCCTTTATCTTTCAGGCGCCCGCCTCGGTTGCCACCCTCAATACTCCACGTTCGCGCCGAAAGTTTTCGACTCCTATTCGACGTTCTTCTAATTCGTCTGGATTGCAAACGACCACCCCACGTTCCGAACCCTTGTCCAAGACTTCCGCTCGGGTTGAGCCACTAAGTCCTCTACGACCGCTTACTTTATTCCAAGCTTTCAGGGGTGGGTGTGATACCACTCGATCTGCGCGTTTAACCACGACGGACAATCCTACGCCTACCCCACCGCCGATACCATCTCCGAGTACGGTTCCTTGCATCTCGTCGCCTGCGCATGCACCAAGCCCGATGGACCGTTTACTTCCCGGGCGAATGCTAAATGACGAAATTGTGGATTTGTATCTAGCGTACCTACGTCACGCCGAGAAGCAACGACAATCATCTGGCCAGGCCCCACGTATCCACTATTTCTCGGCTAGGTTTTATACGAAGTTAACGGAAGTATTCAACCCCGACCATCGGACGCACGCGGTGCAACTAGTGGGAGACACGTTCGTGGACATTACACCACCTGGTTCTCAGGAGCCCATGGCCATAGACCCACAAGCCGCCCCCGTGTACAGCCGCAATGTGCGCAGTTGGAATACCGAGCGCGCATTGGGGTATGACATAACGTGTTGCGATATCTTCATGGTGCCTATCCACCATCCTGGGGACCCGGGGCATTGGTCATTATTCGTGGTTGACGTTCCACGGAGCTGCATCACCAAGTACGATTCCATGTGCACCGTGCACGATCCCGAGGATATTTGCTTCATCAATCTAGAAACATTTATGCGTGAGGAATTCGCCGCACACAATTCTGCACGCCTCTCGGGTGTCACTTGGTGTAGGCAGACCGCTGTTGACGCCCCTCAGCAACATAACAACATCGATTGCGGGGTCTACGTGCTGCTCAACGCCACGTTTATTTCTAAAGACGAACCTCTCAGCTATACCTTCGTTCACATCGCCCCCGCCAGATCCACCATCTCCGAGCGCATCTTGAGGCACGGTGAACAGTTGTCGACTGAGCGACACTTGCGTATGAAAGGCCGAGGGCTGGCTGGAAAGCGTCGTAGCTCCCTTACTTCATCCTCACCATCGATTTATACCCCGAGAACCTTGCGGCGGAGCTCCAACGCTCGTCGCCAACGAGCCCGACGCTCCCAGCCCGGGGTGACGGAATGCGAGACTCAAGGCAAACGAGACCGTCGCTCCCAACCCGGGGTGAAGGAAGCCGAGGCTCAAGGCCGACGAGCCCAACGCTCCCAACCCGGGGTGAAGGAAGCCGAGGCTCAAGGTGAACGAGACCGACGCTCCCAACCCGATGATCACATCTCGCCGCATTATTCCATCTCGCCGCATGATCACATCTCACCGCATTATTACATCTCACCGCATTCTTACATCTCACCGCATTATTTCATCTCACCGCATCATTTCATCTCACCGGGGTGAAGGAAGGCGAGGCCGCAGGAGCGCAGCAGAAACGTCAAGATGAAAGGCGAGACGAGTTAGAACGGCGAATGCACGTAAACGAAACCCTCCCAAAAGCTTCAGCCTTCCCAACCCCGCAAGACTTGGCGGGATTCGAGCAATGGCCAAACATCGCGGTCGCTGCCTTATGGGAGAGCACGGGCATCGCACGATACCGCCGACATGAAGACATTTCCGATCCGGATGTACGGGAAAGTTATGTGAAAGAGATTGACGCCGCGGTGGTGACGGATGATATTCTGCAGCGATGTGTGAGTGCGTATGTGGACAGTACGTCTAATAAGCGGACTTTGGCTTCGTGTGCATCGTGTGGCATCCGTGATGTCGATCGTGAATACCGCCAAGATATCCCTTTGAGCGAGTTGCATGACTCCTGCGTCGAGCTCACACGGGTTGAGCGTGACGCTTACTTGGCGTTTGGAGCGTATCGTTCATGTTACTCTCGGTACCAGTCACGCCACGAAGGGCGTGTGTTTTATCTTCAGCCGGACTTGGTGTATGTCAAAGCTAATGAGAATGCGATAGGCGTCGAGATGACTACATTGTGTTTGCCATGCCTCAATGTCGTCAAGAAGATGGATACCGACAAAAAGCCAGCACTTTCCATCGCCGCCGGACATGATTACGGTCATCCGTCGCGGGCCCCGTGCACGTACGATGGCTATCGTGGACTGCCTTCTTTACATCTCTTTGAGAAAATGGTGTTGCAACGCGTGGTTCCTTTCATGAACGTGGTCAAGCTCACCGTACCTAGTGGCTTCGACCACACATCCCCGCGCTCGGCCATTCGTGGACACGTTATCGCCATGCAACATGATGGTGCACAAATGCTTTGCGCTAACAGCCTGCCTCGGCTTGACTTGGATCGGGTATTATCATTCGTGTTTGTCGGCAAGGTTGGGCAATGGGCAGCGGCACGCCTGAAGTTAGCCCCGGCGTACAAAGAACTGCGTCCGGAAGTCGTATTTATGTGGTTAAAGGCCTTCATTCACATGGGGCATCCGGCATACAACGATTTCGATTTGCCGGGGACAACGAACGTCGTGCATCAAGGGAATGTCGATGTTACTGAGACGTCCATGCCGAGAACACGAATTTTGGACGACCGCGATCCACGGGTACTCGAAGCACTGCGTACGCTGCCCGACAGAGTACTAGATGCGTGTTTGTAGTATACCGATGACACTACAATTCACATGGAGCGACGAGTTGGATCGGATGTCGCCCACGTACGGCCTCATGCGGACGATGAGCAAGGCTCTCAAGCAGCCGAGATCGAGGACGCCGGTGGAATTGGGAACGTGTTGCTTATGTCACGACTTGTTAACGAGAAGCAACCGGTGCAAGCTGTTATGGAAGCGGTTCAAGGAATATCTCCGGAAACGGATGCTGGTAGTGGGGAGCCTGATGAAGGAACGCATGGCGGTAAGCGCTGCTCCCACCTAGGCCTAGTCCTGACAAAAATTAT
>LGRX02001748.1:43788-66935 GCA_001247695.2 Cymbomonas tetramitiformis | reverse complement strand
GAGCAGAGTATACATTCCGTTGGTCGGGTTTTCCGATCGAACGCGATGAAATTCGCGATCTCGAAACTCAGATTTAGGCCTGAAAACCTTGCGCAGCTCCAGAAGCGCTCTGCAAACTTGCTTGAACGGTGCTGTTCAGCACCTTTTTCAAGGATATATCACGGATATGTTATTCTATCTTGAACATTTTTGTATATTAGAACATGTTCCTGAACATGCGAACATGAGGTTTGTGCGTGCCTGGAAACTCTGAGGTTCGCTACGTGAAGATCTGAACGCGATTTTCCAAGAGGGGTTTTCCGGTTTTGAGGCTCCTCCCTGAAAATTTTTCATCGGTCTTAGGCGTTTGATTGCCCTTGATTGCCCTCGGTTTATTGTTCCTTGGGGTCTGTTTTAAGGTAAAATTTATCATAAGATGAGCCCGCACGGTGTCTACGTGCGTGAACGCGACGATCCCGGCTTGTGCTCAAAGCGGGCACAAGCCGGTATCGGCAACCATCCGCATAGATGGCAAGGCATACGAACGTACGTTAAGTTGCAGCACCTTCAAGAAATTGATACTGCGCAACTTGTGTACGTCGCACCCACTTTCTTAGCAAAATTGCATGACTCAATGTGTGAACCCGTACTATTCCTTGAGCCGGAAGTACGGGATCACACCCGAATCGCGCTAAACTCAACCTCCATACGCACTGGGAGCATATATATGTAAGGGATATATATCCCTAGCTCATATATGCTCTCAGTGAGTGAAGACTTCTTCCACAGATGCCTGCGCAGGAATCATCAATTTGCTGGAAAAATTAGGTCTAAATAGTAAAAGTCAACGGAACGGTCAACGCTCGTAGCGGTCGATCCAATGGTCCAAATCCAATTCCGAGACCAGTTTTCCGGGGTGCCGTACCCCACTCTATATCCTTAGCCGCGAGGAAATCTTCATCTGAGCAATTTAACATCGACCAGCGGAACGTATACAGAGGTCTGTTTGTCTGGTCGAACCGTTCCAAACTGCGGAGTGAAGAGTCGAGAGTGCAGATGAAGTCGATGTATGAGGCAAGATATATCACAATATCGGAATATATTTACACATCAATAATGCTCTTTATGTAGGGCTGTCGTACTATTTTACTGCGATGTATGCTAACTTTCTTCAGCACGGCATACTATCGCGTCTCTCGGGCAAGGATATGGACGCCTAGCTGCTTGGCTTGAAGGTGACCGAGACCGTGGTGTCAATACTACTCGTCAGGTGATGATCGTCATATTCAAAAGTCTCGTTGTACTCTGTCGGATTAATAAAGACTCCTTCTCCAGCGAGGACTGGCAGTTTGGTTGAGGTATATCAAGCAAGTTAATGAGAAACTTGTGGAATTGATCCCTTCATGGGTTGGGCGTGTTATAGGGTTGCATACTTCGTATACATATATAAATTATAAGTTCTAGGGAGAACTTACTTCCCGTAAGTTTCGCAGTATCGCCGACTTTTAGGCCTGGTGGTATGAAATTTAGGAGGGTAGTGAAAAGGCGGCAACGGCGAAGAAGCAGGTGTTGCCTAGCTTGCCTAGTCGAGGAATGCAAATATCAGTCTTATGGACAAGTTTTCAAGGTTTCAAATTCAGTGAGAGTCGAGTAGCGGCGCGTCGAAGTTCTGGTTGCCCACTTTCAGACGACTAGGCTCTTCGATGTCAAGTCCAAACCATAATTGCCCTTGACTTTGTAGCTACAGTGAACCAAACTGCTTGCCATATTTTCACTCGTGCTTTGCCCTCGAGTGCAGTGGAATCTTATTTTTCGCCAGAAGGAATCCGGATTCTAGGGTTTTGGTATCCTTTTTTAAACTAACCTCAGCCTTGCTCGAGTGCTGCGAACGAGTTGCGCGTTTACAACTGTCTGCAACCGTTGTGTCGCCTTCAAGAACAACTCTCGCAAGTCGCATTTTCCGCAGGAGTGATGTTGGCGTTCATCGCTCACACTCCTTCGCAAGGACCTCGCGGAGTCAGATCTGATTTGGGAAAGGGAACGCGACACCTTCGGAGGGTTATCTCTACTTTCCTAGTCTCGGCTACCATGCTGCTTCGCGGTAGCGGTGCTGACGGGGCGTTGCAGCGTGGAGAGTGGATTTCAGGACGTCGTGAACGCGCCGACACCTCCGACGTCCCCTACCAATCAGGGCGCTTCTCCGCCTATTTCAATGACATCCAACACTCGTGAAGTCTTACTCCCAGGCGATTCGGACACGTCGGCGCTGGGCAACGGTAAGGAGGGAGCAGCCAGCACTACCGCCGAGGAGGCCAGCATGGCGGAGCTGGGGCTGCCTTGCGGGTTCAAGCCCCAAGAGAAGGCGGAGGCTGACGACACGCCGGGCGGGGAGCTGACCGATACCTTCACCATCGTGGCGGCACAAGCAGGACAAAAGCTCGCCAAGCTATGCGCCACCCGGATTGGGTGTAGCCGCAACGCCGCCGCTGCCATGGTGCGGGACGGGCGTATCCGGGTGAACTCCGAGCGCTCCGGCGCCAACCGGGTGCTAGAATGCGGGGACGTCATCACGATGTACGCCGAGGTGGAACCCGAGCCGACGCCGGACTGTCCTCTCGCAACGACTGAGATCCAACGTCGTGTCAACGAGCGCATGCAGGCCAAGGCGGTGCGGGACTTCGAGACAGCGGACCGGCTGCACAAGGAGCTCAGCGCGTGCGGGGTACATATCATCGACCGGACACATAGCTGGAAGGCATTGGACGGCCGCAGAGGTACCATGGGTGACCCAACCATCGGCGTGGGTGAGCCAAGTGGTGAGGTGATCGCAGCGCCGGTTGGTGCCGGCACTACTCCCGCCGCCGCCGCTGGTATTGCACCGTGTGGGTCCCAGGATGTGAAGACGACAGCGGAGGCGGAGCGGCGGCGCCTGAAGAATCAGAAGAAGCGCGAAGGAAGAGTCAAGAAGGCGGCAGCTGCAGGCAACGAGGCGAGCGAGTCAACAGCTGCTGCAGTTCAAGAAGAGGAACCTGCGCTGAGTCTCAAGCGCAAGGGCGCTCCTGGGGCTCAGCTGGATGTGTGACCGAGCGAGCCAAGTCTAATTGTGCCTTTCAGGAAATGGAGGAAGTAGAGGGTTGTCATCTTTGGATGTTGTACATACAATAGTGAATTCAAATTTCTTGACGTATTCCCGCCAAACTCTTGATTCTGCATTCGTCATCCTAATCTCATCTGCTATTGTATTACTCCCCAGTACTGCGATAGACATTCGATCTGTACAGACGTTCGGTCAATTGATATGTCACTCACAACATTCAATACCTCCTGATATGCATTTCAACGACAAACCCTGGGAATAAAGCTACTGGTGTCCACCTTACGGCAAAACGAACGGTGTGGGGAGATTTACTCGTTGCAGCGGCATGACGGATGAGGAAAGCGTGCGGAGTGATCCGATGTTTTGCTAAACGAAACGAGTTTCACAACCGGATAAGCCCGTGTGGATGCCAATCGTCGAACATTGTACTCCTACTAACGTACTCAGCAATGCGTTCGAAAGCGTTATTTTTACGATTTTCATTTTCTAAATATATATTCCCCGAAAACGTGAAATCTATACGAAGTATATGATTACGTATATATGCGGGTATGCATCTAGTCGTGACCTCGTCACAGGGTCTGTTTGACGGGTATGTCTCGTGCTTCAAGGTGTCGGCAGGCGTTTCGTTGAATATATTCTGAACGTGAGCAAAACTAATAGTCCAAGCCGATACCATTAGATTTCGTAAGTCCTCGTCATCTGCAATATACCTCTCTCCAATCAAATAGGTATACGGCTTGACAACGAAACGGTGTTGTTTCCCTCAACTATATGCCATCATCTATCATCGGTAAGTATGCACATATTTTACTATCATGTCCCTGTTGATTGTTTACCTACTCCTGAAGTCCTGATAAGATGGATTGCAGCATGGTAAGCCGTATAATCATGCTGAGTTAGAAGGGGCACGCCTATTTGTGTACGTAATTCATGAATAATCCGAGACAATGATTCTTGTCAGATATATAGTCGGGTGTGTATATATCGGATAACGGAGAATAAACCCTGAGTTAAGGGTTTCGATCTCAGAACGGTAAAAGTCTCAGATTGATAAAAGAGATACACATAAATACTAACGGGTGTTTCCCGTCTACTGGTGACGGTCACCCAGCCTACTATAGGAAGTGACAGGTGACAGTCTTTACTGTCGGTGTGTCACATCCAGCACACCACCTAGGGTGGTGACCGGAGCTAGTAGTGAATGAAGCAAACAAACTCCCTACTCAACTTCAGGAGGAAACTAGCACAACTGGGGGCCTGTACTCTTGGTCAGGGCGGTCCCAGGTCACAGCAAGATTGTCAGATACTGCTGTTACTTTGCCAAAACCCTAAACATAGCTCAACTTCACAGAGCTCTTCTGCACATCTAGGAGGCTACACTATAGCTAACCCCCAGGCAGGCACGGCGTGACTAATTCTAGCCACTAGTGGTCTTCGGAGCTGTCTGCCCGGCTCGGAGCAGCGTGACTGTGAAGCAGTTGCCGGCCCCCGGGGCCGGTGATGAATCATTCGTAGAAGAAATTGACGAGTCCTCGATCACGGGAGGCTGCACCGCACCAGGGTGCTGCCAAGTGTTGCCCGACGGTGGAGCCTCGTCATCTGAAGATGAAGCCGGCGACAGCGGAGGGCCGTCCACAAACAACTCGGCAGGCGGTGGCGGCCCGGGATGCCACGGCATCGGCGCCATGTAGAGTCCCTGCCGTCTCTGCTCCCGCCGTTGGCGACGAGGCGGAATAGCACATGGCATGTCATGAACCACGTCAGTTGGCGAAGCCTCCGCAGCCGGGACTGCTGTGGCAGTCCACGTAGCACCACCGACCGGTGGATCCGTGCATGTGCGTGCACCGGCACCACCGACACCGGCAACGGCGTGCGGTGCGGCGGTGGCACAAATTATAAATAGTGCGCACACCAAGGAAGAAGTGAGGAGAGACCTCGCGAACCTCGGAATGCCGTTCCCGCAGCCGTACCGTGGCCGCGGCGGTGTCACCGAGGCATCCTCGTCGTCATCGTCGCTCGTGGCGTAAGTCGCGGGCTTGTAGTCGATCACGCGTTCCGGCCCCTCAACCGCGGAGAGCAAATTCATGCTCGGGACCGGCTCACCGGGCACCAACGCAATGCCCGTGCTCTCAATGAAATCGGCGAACGTGCGGGTGACGGGAGGGCAGAAGGGATGCGGCGGACCGGTCCATTCCTCCTCGGACTCAACCGACGCGGGCGGGGAGTGCGCGGCCGGCTCCGACACCACCGGCAAGTCGGCAGTGAAGGTGTTGATGTTGAACGTTGAAGCTCCAGCCGCGTGTGCCATCTCAGAGAACTCGGCGACAGCGGACACGAGGACCTCACCGTCCTCCTCGCAGAACGAGCACGCCGAAAGATCGGTGAAGACCTCCGGCTTCCCGCCCGCAAGCATGCAGAGGGCGTCGAATTCCACGGGGTCGCCGTGGTCGATGGCGTGCTGGAACTTCGCGGCAAGCACGGAGTTCTCGGCCTCCTCGGCGAAGGCGAACGCCGAGAGCCCGGCCCTGCCCCCGTTCGGGCAGTCCCGGTGCCAATGCCTCGCTTTCCCCTTAGCACACACCTGATTTTGGCAGTACGGGATTGTCGCACCGCTTTCGCGGTGGAAGGCCACCTTTCGTGAGACGGATTGAGACCAATTCCCCCCTTTGGGGAGGGGCGAGGCTGCGAAACGGGTCTTGACCCGGCGGTCCTGCTTGTCCGCGCGAGGGGTAAACCCCCGCGGAGACGGCTCGGACTCGGCGGTGACGAGGAAGGTGGCCAATTGCCTCTTCAAGTCGAGCACCATTGTCCGTAAGTCCGCGATCTCACTCGCTGCACCCGACCCATCAACGTCCTTCTCCATGAAGTGCGTGCCGTGGGAGTACCGGTGTGCGGATGCGGTGGCGGTGCCCGCCCGCACGTGCCCGCCGTAGCACTCCCGCACCCACTGCTGAATAGTGAGTAGGTCGTGGGCGGCTCGTTGGTCGTGAAGGAGCAAACGGGACACCACCGGCTGGTAGAAGGTGGTGTCGAGGGCTTTGATGAAAAGGGACTTCACGTCCTCGTCCTGGAGCGTCGATCTGGTCCTCGCAGCCTTGAGCGCGGCGTTGAAGTCCTCAATGGGTCCATGAGGGTCCACGCCCGCAGCGATGCGGACGGCAAACATGTCCGCTTGCCCCTGGAAGGGGTCCCCAACCGGGATCATCCGACGGGCGAACTCGAGCAGACACGCTTACCGTCTGCCGGGAAGCTGGCGTGGGACGAGTCCAACCAGTCCGCTGCGGGCGACGAGGGGTCGATCAGCAGCTCGATCGTGGAGAACAATAAATTGTTGGCCTCCACGCGGACGGCCAAAGTAGCGTCGTCCAGCGTGAAGAGCGGTAAGAAACCGATGTCCTCAGTGACGAATGCTGCCTGCAGGGCAGAGACCATTCTCGTGAAGATGGCCGCCGCGTGGGGCTCCGCACCGGAAAATCTCCCCTCTTTGCCGTCGAACAACTTGCGCTGGACGTGCTTCGCCACCTTCATGTCGAAGTGCTCCCGCTGTAAGGTGCGTACCGATGCCAAAAATGTAGCACCCGCCGAATTAGCGGCCGGCTGTGCCGCTGGCGGGGTCGCGGGCGTGTTGGCATGCCTGGCAGCAACGGAGTCAAAGATTGTGCTTAATGTGCGGCGGCGATGCGCCATGCTAGCCGTCGATCTAGTAGAAGCAACCATGATGAAGAAGACTATAGGGGTGGAGTGAGGCAAGAAGACGTGGAAAAAAAAATGCGGTAGTCTTGGGCGGCCAAGAAATGTGGTGGGTCGTCGATACGGCTGCCGTGAGAGAGCAGAAATTCTGAGAAGTCGTGTGGTAGATGGCGGCCGATACGAAACGGTGTGGTGACCAACCAGGATGCGTAAACCAATCCAACGTTAAATCCCGTAGAAAAGATGTCCTCAAAGGCCTACAGCTAGCCGTAAATCAACCCACAAAACTTAGGCCATACCCGCGACTGCCGGCACTTCCACGCGCGGAGCGCCTCACTCCATCCCAAGCGTCCGGCTTTAGCCAATCATCCTTGCGGTGTCGCAGTGGCTAAATAAAGCGTAAGTGGGGCCAAACCTGTCAGATATATAGTCGGGTGTGTATATATCGGATAACGGAGAATAAACCCTGAGTTAAGGGTTTCGATCTCAGAACGGTAAAAGTCTCAGATTGATAAAAGAGATACACATAAATACTAACGGGTGTTTCCCGTCTACTGGTGACGGTCACCCAGCCTACTATAGGAAGTGACAGGTGACAGATTTGACTGTCGGTGTGTCACATCCAGCAATTCTTTATCTACTTTGATACTCTAGATACGTTTTTTTTTCATTGCAGTTTTAGATTTGCAATCCGTAAATAACGACTATAAAGCAACGCTGACGACTAGGCTGGCAAATACAAGCAATATGTGGGCCGCCCCTAAGCTGTCCCAAGAGCCATTATCGGCGCAGGCGATGCCATACTTGTTTCCGCATTTGATCGGAGGGGGAGAAGGACGTGATAGAGGGGAGACGGGGAAGGAGGGGGATGGGGAAAGGGGGGGTCGGAGATGGAAGAGGGGACGGAGAACGGGAAGACGAAGAGCAGCGGCCGGCGTCACCACCATTCATGTCTTCACAAGTCACTGAGCCGTCTAGGGTGTCATCCCCCATTTATTGCTGCACTCACATTTGATGTGTCCTCGTTCGTCGCCTTGACGAGTTAGAATACCACTCTTAGGGATCGCTGTGTTGATGGAAACACCGAAATGCTTCCAGTATAATTATATTGTTGATCAGACAATATAATTATATCGGGCAACAACCTCCCGACGAGATCCAGACGGGACTTGAACCTGCGTGCTCAAGGTGATCTGATGTCATAGCGCTACGGCGTAGGGCGCTATGTGTTGGACCCTAAAACCCTAAAACCCTAAAACCCTAAATATGGAATCTGTATAGGCAGCCCTGACTGGGAGTCCCGGTGCAGGCCCCTATGACAGACCCCTAGGACCAACACTGGACCGCTGACTGATCTATAGGTTCGTGCTGTGACACACGCTGTGTCACAGGTAGGCTAGTATCCGAGACCGTTGCGAGACCGTTCCGGGTATATCTAGCTTAGGGTTTATTATCTTATCAGAGTTTATCCACACAGTTCGGGACCCTCTGATATCTAGTGAACTAGGATATTCCGGTAGGTTATGGGCTAACCTTACGCTTTCCTACTGCTTATTTTATGTTCTTATTGTTGTAGGATTTTAGCGTTCTGATCGGGGGGGTTGTTCCCCCCCACACTCTTTCGACGGAATTGACTTGCGCTATCTGGTTGCGCACACGTAGTGGAGATGGGCGACGACGAGGGTTTTGCCGTGAGTTTACGGAATTAAACTCTCAGTTTTCTTATCTCTTGGCGGTATCTTATTTTGCTGGGTTGCTCGACGGATGTCTCCTTGCGTATTTTCGTTGTCGTGCCTTCTCAGCTCTCAACGGGATGGACGCGCTCCGGGTATTTTCGATGTTTACATTGCGGGCTTGGGGCCTCGTTCCCGCCAGTATTTTGTGATCGGGCAGCTTATTACCGTTGGGATTGGTGGTGCTTGGGGTCTATTCTTTGGCCCAAGCTACTTTTCACGTCTCGCGGCCGAAATTATGATATTCGAGCCGTACTTTGGGACGCTCCGGACATTTTTCGTTATTTGTCTTGAGCGCGTTACGGTACGGCACGTTCGCGTTTTAGGAACTTTTATGACAACGGGGATTACTTATTTTGTCCTTGGCGCGACACCACAACTCTCATTAGGTGGTGGTGCTTCGTGCTTGGTGGGCTGTATTCCATGGACATTCACTTCAACGATATTTCACTGGTTGATTATATTCGTGTATCAGTGTGCAGGGTTTTGTTGGCAGCGAGTTGTTTCTCGTGAAGTTTACTACGACGAATGCTGACGGCGTGTTCTTTCTTCTCTTCTTCTGACGGGAACCCTACTTGCTAGTTTGGCCGTGATTGGCTAAAGGGCCGCTCGGAGAGGTGGTGCGCGTTTGCGCGTTTGGGTGTTGGTGGCTTTATGAGATGAGCAGCTTTCGGTGAGCGGCTTTGAGCCGCGGCTATGGGGTGCCGGCTTGGGTTTGGACTAGTTTTTTGCAATGTTCAATTTCGCTTTTCCGCAGGCTCTGGTCACGCTTGCTGCCGAATTTTGGGCTGGTGACCCTGGCACCTTTGACATCAACGACATCCTCCTTTGCCCCTCGCTTGCATGGCTCGGCTGTTCCTACCGTATTTGTGACGTCTCGTTTTCCTTACAGCGCTACCCAGACGTGCTGCAGCGTACCGCCTCCCCTCAGGCTTATCTAGAGATGGGAATGCTTACGAGATCGAATCTTTTGGCTAGCATCGTGCAGTAGTATCCGCCTAGCATGGGGTCATCCCCTCTAGCTTGACTTAGCAGTTTTTCATTATTCTGCTGACCATGTTACACTGTTATTAAACTTTGGGTCCTAGTAGCAGTAACTAGGGATCCCGCAGTTTAGGTGGTGTGCTGTGAACATGGTGTCACCTCGTGTGAGGTGGTGTGCTAGAATCTGCTTATCGGACTGTCACAGTATGACGGTCTGATATGACAGTTCTGGTATATCACACTCGTGACACCGTGTCTCACAGCTCGCAAGCCACTCACTGCTATATTATGCTATCTGAATAATCATATTGAGCTTTTTGTCCAGACCGTTTTCCGTGTGCCTACCGCAGCCTTTCAGTTAGCTGCGTATAGTCATTTCCCGATGGAATCTGTATGGATGCCCGATATAATTATATTGTCTGATCAACAATATAATTATACTGGAAGCATTTCGGTGTTTCCATCATGTGTAAGCGATATGAAAGCACAGCTATTATTGAACGATAACAGCACGCGCAGAGTATGTGTGGGTATGAGTGCAGACGCTTCTCCAGAAGTGCTGCTGTAGCTCAATGCTACCTCATTTACGCCAATGCCCCGCACCTCTCAGGTGCTACCACAATTGGGTTGTGAACCCGAGGCATTGGGTGAACAACAGTATCTGTCAGGGATATGACCGATGACACATGTGTCATACATGTCATACGTGTCATACCTGTCAGACATATCATACCATGTCATGTCATGTCATGTCATGTCGAGTCATGTCATATATTATAATGACAGACAGTCGTCAGTACGGTCGACTATGACATGCACAGTCATATCATCTGTCATTTACTCAAGGTGAGACTTGAGTGACACCTGTCATCGAGAGGCCAGTATGTCGGACTCGAGATGGCAAAGCAAGATGGTGTCTTGAAGAACCGAATGGTTCGGAGAAAACTCATCTTCGCTTTAAGCATGTTCTGAACAAGCATGTGAGTATCATATGGCTTATTCGTTCAGCCGATACTGATTGTTCAACCGATGCCTTGGGTTCACAACCCGATTGCGGTGGCATCTATGAGATGCAGGGCATTGCGTATATATGAGGTAGCGTTGGGCTACAGCAGGACTTCGGACTAAGCATTGCACTCATCACCCGCTCTTACGCTGCACAAGTTGTTACTGTTCAATAACATCCGTGCTATCATATCATATCTATTCGCTTGCTAGCGAGACCTTATCAGTTGGTATTCTACTCGTCAAGGCGAGAACGAGGACAATCTAGTGTGAGTGCAGCAGTAGATATCGAATATTGTGTGCGCAGGTTTGCGGAGCGCGAATAATAACAGGCGTCGCAATCGCACATATACTGATATATCTGCATAATATAGACCGCTGCATAATCAACAGCGAGAATTGTGCGCGAAGAGACATCGTCATATTCGCAGTCGCAGATCGTACATATCGTCACCTATACAGCGCGAGAAGGTGTGCATGCAACATACATATGCGCAGCGATCACATATACGCGCAGTTACGATTCGCAGTTGTACGAAATATTGAGATGCGGATACAAAAATCATCATCAGAATATGATCCGCGCGAAAAATAGCATTTGTATCATGTGCTATTCATATTGTGACAAGATGTTCTCATTATTAGCAGCGCGCACCATCGCGACTTTGATGATCGCGATACATCGCCTTCTGTACACAACGATTACTTTGCAGTTTTTGATGACGATATCAGTGTGCATGATGTCATCAAAATACCGTCATTTTCAATAGTTGCAATAATCACTCGTCAGCGCGCATCATGATATCCTTGACAGAATATATGTATACCTGCTGGAATTATCATGAACGGATGACGCATGATGACAGTATACTATGCAGCATGCCATAAATCTTTGATGCTTGCCGAGATATTATAATTCATTCACTGTCAGATTTTCATACAAACCTGCAATCATGAGTGTGTACTGCATACATGCTGTGTGAGTAGCTTACACACACACACACACACACTCAGCATGACAGATAATCGAATACTCTGCAGCAACATCATAGTGTGTACAATTATTGAGTGTGCGGAGATTATAATACTCGCAGCACCACACACACACACATACACTTGCAGTATACACAATAATTGAGTATATACTGAGTGCATGCATCAGATGTACATTACATTACTTGTACATTATATACTAAGCAACTATATCATTGTGACATGTGCATACATTATGCATACAGCTTGATCACGTTAGCAGCTGTAATGAATAAACCGGCTTGATCACGATAGCGGCTGGGATATATGGCATCAAATCACAATGCATCAGACATTGCACATAAGCATACTGCTGTGCATGTAAGCTATATTTGAACCCATATAGTGTAAGGTGCCTGAAGGTGGTCTTTAACACAATAATTAGCTCGATATACTCTGACGCAGGATTTGGGATGAGTATATTCGTTCTATTGTGGATCACTGAAAGGATTGCTCACCGGAACTATATGTGAAATAGACCAAGCAACTCATCACTGTAGATGAGAATATGCAGGATTACAATCACTACTAAGCTGATATACATCATGTTAGATATATTCTGTGATTGGTATACAGATCATCCTATATGATAGATCATCTTGGTATAGTGTAATACCAGTAATCACCTGTATACAAGTGTGTGTAGTAGAAAAATCCCACACACACACACACACACCTGTACTCAATCAGAAAGAATAATAATAATAATAAAACATTTACGCTAGCAAGGGGGACAAAGTCCTGAGAGTGCGGTATCCCTGCAAAGCAGGCTAGTGAAAACACCAGGGGCTACTCCCTCTACTATAGCGCGCCCACAAAGGGGCTCAACCCACTTTTCAGCAAGGTGACATCTAGAGAAAAAGCTAAGTGCTAGGCAAAAAACTCTAGAAGATGGAGAAGCAGCCATGGCCGGGTGAGTGGAGGGGTGGCTGGATCTGGGCGGTGGGGAGGGAAGTCGGAGAATTAAGGGGGTTTTTGGAGACGTTGAGGAAGGGGGTCAGGGTGGGCGGGGGAGAGGGGGTGGCGGGGGAGGGGAGGGGGGGGACGGCCCCTCCCCTTGGGGGCACGGGACCGTCTTTTATTGCAAGATTTTTGAGAATTATTGCAGGAGGGTTTGAAGAAAGTCGTTTGATTGTTGCACAGCTTCTGTTTCTGTCATGGCTTCACTGCTCGAGATGTCAACTGTATGCGGGTCAGTGTTTAAGGTGGTGGTGGTTGGTGTTTAACAGAAACACGTCTCGCCTATTTTTGGTGTGTTGCCTACAAATTCTTGATAGTTTTTTAAGAAGAGGTTTAATCTTGCCACGGGGAACACCTATCGTGTTGAGGACAGTACCAAAAAGAGGAGGGAGGTATCCCATGAGTGTGAGAACTTTGGGCCATTTAATGGTGTTTATGAAGGGCTTGGAATTTGCGTTTGTGATTGTCGTGTCGTGGTGACCACCATAATAATGCTCAATATCACTCTGATGATAAGGAGGGTCTTGAGTGAGCCATGGGCAAAGCGAAGAAGGAAGTACTTTGACGCTTTCATTCAGAACTTCATCCCAAATATCAGAGCCGACTCTTGTGTACTCTAGCCTCTTCTTCGTGACTCTGGACTTAGGAAGGACGCTAAGGAACCATCTGGCAATCTTTTTCTGTGTAGGCCTCCAGTCAAAGGCTGGTTGAGTGTCACTAGGTGCACCGTGTCTATAGCTATGATAACAACATTCGAAAAGTCATCCTTATAGCATCCACCACCTGGGAGAACGTAGGGGTCATCACCCGTCCAATAGCCATGTGGGATAAATGGAATAGTGTTATGCGGGAATCTGAAAACAAGTTTAAAACCTTTGTCGAACCATCTTTTTTGGTTTTTGGGAGACAGCGGAAGAATCCATGTTCCTGAAAATCCGGGGACGGTGTTGGCCGCTTTATGTCCCATTTCCAAGGTAGTCATAACCGCCGAAGATTTGCCCTTTTCTTTCCCATCAAAGGGGGGATTTCCATAAACGATTCTGCCGATGCCTGTTATCGGATCCACGTAGGCATCCCAAGCGAGACCATCAAAGCCAATTTTCCCATGATGGCAGAAGGGCCTGAGGGCTTTTTTCATTCTTGTGGTGGGTATGCATCTTCTCGAGTGAATTCTAGGGTGGGCATTTAGTGGGTTGGAGAAAAGTTCACAACCGTTTTTGTCAAGGTTCCTGTCATCCACCAAATATCTAAGAGGCTTCTTCTGATCGCGTAGCAGTTTTTAGGATCCCCCGATTCAAACTTACATGCATTGAGTGCTTCGTGAATATCATGTGCCCTATTCGAGTACTCCGCAAGTGAGCATGGAACTGCTTTGTTGGAAAGGCGGTGCCAGGCCAAAAGTTTCCAAAACTCTTTCTTCTGGACATATTGGAGTTCGGGATATTTAATTGTCCCCGTGACATGGCCCACTTCAGGTTTAGCGGTCACAGCAATGGTATTCTTTTTCGAACTAGATGGTCGGTACATGCTAGCTTCCGGGAGAGCGTGTAAGTATAATTCCTCCTTCATTTCCTGTCTTAGGTCAGCAAGTGGAAAAAGTTTCGATGGCTCTGTTTTGATGTATGTGGTACCTTTTCCAGGGTTTAGTAGTTTGGGCTTTTCTGAGATTTCTTCAGCAATGATTTTCCTTAGTTCGCCATCTTGGGTTGTTCTAAGACTATGCAAACTATTATTATGTCCTGAGCATTCAAGTTGGATGTGTTCGAAGGTGCATTTTGTATTCTGTTGGCAGTAGGGGCAGTTTTCAGTCCCGATTTTCCCCAGTTTAAATAAACGTGCTGGAGAGGCTTGGAGACCCAGGAGTTCTCTGCTTCTAGAAGCGGTGAAAGCTTTAGGTGTTATTTTGGAAATATCTTTAGTGGGGGCGGTGTTATTCTCGTTGAGCATTCTCAAGTACTTCCCTTGAGACTGTAGAGTTCTCCAATTATGATAGTGTGAGAGACGTTGAATTCTTCTAATGTGACTACGGATATCGCCTAAAATAGGGACCTCAAAAAAGAATAACGAGAAGGGCAGTTTCTCGGCAGGGTCGTAGCGGGAGATGTCTGAGCAACCCCCTCTGAATGAGGCTCTTTTAGCAGTACGGTCCACTCTGTCATGGACTTTGTCATTATTGTGACCCCTAATCCATTTAAGGATGATTTTACTGTGGTCTCCTTCACTGTAGAAGCCAAGTTCTTCTAACAATAGGCGAACAGCCTGCACATCTCTGCGATTAGCTTCACGTAGTTTGTCCCGAGCACTCATGGATCTGCCATCCTTTGTTACAGCAGATATTGCGGCCATGGAGTTAATGGCATGTACCATTGAAGTCATGGATGTAAGGAGTTTCTCTTTTTGTTCTGTGAGTAAGAATCGCAGTCCCGCAATTTCAGCAAATGTGCTACTCGGGTTTTGGATATCTTCCTTGATGGAAAGCCCAGGTGCGGCGAAAGTTCTTGAGGGGGGGATATTCATCTTCCGAACAAGTGGCATTCCGTTGTCAAAGTTTTTTATGGCATATGCTGCACCACTGCATGCTGATTTTTTGCCAGCAAATAGAGAACCATCGCTTGCCATATCATAATCCTCCATTTGTTTGCTCTTTTCGGCGTTGGGGGTAGATTCTTCTTCTGAGTCGCTAGGGCAGCTATATTCACTTTCTTCTTCCGCAGTTTTGTTTTTCATTCTGGCAATAATGGTCTCATACTGTCTGTCTGAGATGTAATCATAGTGTGATTTAATATCACTGACTTTAGCAAGGACGGAAGAGGGCGGGTTCATATGGTCATTATATTCGAAAATAGAACCTGCTGGAATTAGGATGCAACCGTCATTGGTGATGCTATATTCAAAGTCGTATTGAAAACTGTTGGTTCCTTCGATTCTGACAAAGACATTAGGGTTTATGGCATTGTTATTGTATTCTGTATATTGTATTGACATGCAGAAAGTACATGAACATAAGTCACTGCTTATACAAGTCACCGTAACTTATGTGTATCATTAAATATGACATTACACTGATTCACAAGTGTAATAAATAATCACTGACACTACTATGTAAGTTGACAATGCACTGACTCGGAAGTGTAATAATCAACAATCATATCAACACATAATACATAGTACCATCCAGCTTGATCACGATAGCAGCTGGATGTCAAGTGATGGCGATAGATAAGGGACAGAATCAACCAACATGTTGTAGGGCTGGATGGAGAAATCTCCAGACCCGAAGGCATTATACAATGCTCAGACAAGCAGCTGGTCACTGCTGAGCATTGTCCATTCGTCTCACATATCATCGCTGGAGCAACAACGACAACAACATTGCATTGTGACAATTGATTCAGAATTGATCAGCACAATAAGCATGTACATTCTCAGATCAGTAACTACATATTGAACTGATAGAGGTTGTTGTGGACACCACACACACATATGGTGTTGTGTGAGACTGCTTAGATTATTATCAAGCTATGTCCTGATCTATTTGGAATCTAAAGATATCATTTTGATATGCTTTCAGTGCACATTACAGAGACAGTGAAATGCGGTGGGTATAACGGACGTCGGTGGGTTATACGCGTGCTTTTTACAGTCTCCACCTCGCTGCCGGGGGGGATTCGAACACCCCATGGGTTAACGGGTAGTAGCTAGTAGACGACTAAGGCCCGTGCAACACCGGATTTTGCCAACCAAATGTTTTGATCGCAACGATTTCATTGGCTCCTGTCGCGACTGTCATCCGGCGAACATTTCGTTTGTCATGCGAGGTCATTATTTGTGAAATGCCAAAAAGCAAATAATGGTCCAACATTTGGGACCTCGAAATCGTCCCAAATGTTGGACAACATTTGCACCAAATGTTACCCAAATGTCGCCCGGGACAAATCCTGGATCATCAGATCAAAAAATCGGGAACGGTTCAGAGAGACCACCGGCAAACTGGAATGCCAAGATCGTGTATCGCTGGACTAGAATATGCTGCATTTTCCAATCACAGACACTGTTCAAGATAGGGTCGTCTAGTTTTCGACGTGGAGTAGTTTTCGACGTGCATTTATATTTTTCAAACGACACGGGACGCGATCTGCACATACAATCACGTTTTTATGATGTTGTCCACGTGGGACTGACGAACGTTTGCCCGAAATATTCCTTTTTAAGTCGTTTCGCACGTTCGATCATGCGAATGTCGATTTTAATCAGATCCCGCGGACTGTAATTTATAGATTTAATAATTCGTCTGAAAATAATCGCCGGGTCATACGGAGACTGTATGACCCGGCGAAACGAATCTTATTTGCTTCGCGACAGTGTACCAAAATCCGGTGTTGCACGGGCCTAAATGTAAATCCAAAATCGCCATCGATCGACGATGTTTCATTATTCATTTCATATTATTTTTCATGTGGTGTGAGGTTCATGCGCAATTTCAAACGACAAACGAAAGAGTGCAATATTATATAAGAATATTCAATAACATCGTGGTATGCTGCTGCTGCCTTACTCTGAAAGCGAAGATATACACCACTTGAGGGTTATCGCCCGTGATGTTTACGTGGTATCAAGATGAGGCCGCGGTCGGTGCTGTAGTCGCGCCGAATGAACATGAACTGCAGGAGGGCCTCAATCCTAGCGGAGGATCCAATAGTGGCGAAGTTCGTGGACTTCCCACCGCGGCTGCGGTACAAGATTTGCAGGTATCTGGAGCCGTTGCACTCACATATGCTAGTTGTCGTGTCGTCTGTGTCGTGTTTTATGCCTGAAATCGCACTATGGTGTGACCTCGCTCAATGAAAAGTATTTCTGCAGGAGCAATTAAAAGCAATGGAGGAGCTCACCAAGATAGCACAAAACCTCAAGCAACAGCATATCCGGGAACTAATCGAGGAGAATCGCCTTGGAGCGGAAAAAATCGCTGAAATCAAGAGAGAAGCGTCTGACCTGGCCAGTATGACAGAAGTGTCGAAAGAGAGCCTCGCAAACCTTGAGGATCAAAATGAGCTTCTCAGACGAAACCTCGCGAGTACGCAGGATCAGGTTCGAGACTTCCCAAGCAGCTGCAGGAAGACGGTATCTCTAGTGACTTGATGTTGTCTTTTCAGCGTGTTGATGTGAGTTTAGACTGGGCTCGCGTACTTACAAAGCGGAAAGTTCTCCTCGTGGAGTTCTGCTCTTCTTGTTCCACACCCAAACAGGCATTTTTGTGAATATTTACCCTCAGATGTTTGGCACACGCTCCCGTCAAAGCCTGGGCGAAACTCTTTGCGCGCGTTGGCATACGCTGCTTCTACCACTCCTTATAATGTAGCTCTCTATCGCCTAACCCCCTTGAACGACCTTGCGCCATGCAACCAGATAGACGCGACAACGAAGCGCCTCGATGCTTCTGGCGTACATCTGGATGCTGCCTGGCTTGAAGCCCGAGCTGCAGTGCTCGTTCGCACCAAGGTAAGACTCCGGTTGGGAAACAAAGTCAATTCGGAATTCCGAAAGACTGCCTTGGATACTGACATCGAAGCATCGGATTTTGCACTGCCACATTTAACACCGTTCACTGTCCGGCACAGGATGAGTTGCTAACAACCGCGAGGCAGTGTGTGCATTGTAATAAGGAGTACTTCCTCAAGTTGCCAGCGAGTTCCCAGGTGCTCATTCTGCACAGCCTGCACGCAGAGATCAGAACTTCGAGGACAGTGTGTCCTTTCGGACGGGTACTTCTTGCGCGTTTTGCGTGTTTCGACTCGTCTGCTTTATTCTCAGAGTGTGCTCTTTTCCCGCTTCATATCTTGCCTCGTCTCCCAACACCAATCCGGTGCTGGAGAGAGTGCAGTGAGCTGACAGAGGGTGAGGGCCCGCGAGCAAAGGGAGTAGGAGAGACAATGAAGTTATGCAGAGTGTGGGAATAAGCATCCACAGGAGTGTTCCGTTGCCACGCCGTCTAGAAATGCGCTTGTTCCGAACAACGTGGGGACGGAATCGTCAGGTATCTGCGAATTCCTTTGTTGTGTTTCCGTTTCGTAACTGTTATTTTATTGTTTATAAAAGATGAACGTCAACGTCTGATAGTGCGCCGCCAGTGGACGCGACGCCCGTGGACGGCCTGCAAAGCTCAGCTATGGGTTGGTCTCCGCGTGGGACTTGGTACAGCACAGTGCGAGTGCAAGCATATGACCGTTGGGGTTCAAGTACAAGATAGTTTGGGTCGCCCTGGGACTCAGGGTAGACTAGGCACTGGCTCGCCTGTGGGCAGGCACCGTGCAAAGGGGTCTCACAAAGTCAGAGGGAATCTGAACTTTGGAACGGAAATGCACGCAAGTTCTTTGCCCGAAACCACAGCGCACGTCCGGTACTTGACCGGGGCTCATACCTGCTGTCTGATAGCCAACTCCAATATAAGAGTGTTGACCGTTGACAGACTGTTACGCAGGCGAAGATGTCGAACGGTTTGGGGATGCATTGGAAGAGAGGTTTGATGAGGTAGCCCTCGCAGACGAGGGCACGTCTGCACACACTAGGGTTGACGAGGAGACTGAGGAGCTTCTTGAATGCTTGTATCATCCCATCAAGCAACTGCGTTATGGTGGGTGTCGGGCAAGTGGGTGCGGTAGTGAGGCATACTACGTATGTTGTGGAAGATGTGGTACGTGCTCCAGTGGGTGTCGTCGAGGGCATCACGTATCCTAGTAGCTTGCATTTCGCAGCCCCGTCCTCTCTCCTCAATAGGAGAGGTTACGCTCTGCAATATCAGTGTGAGATCCACTCATATCAGATGAGTATACTATGAACACTGTCTTTGGTGTTCTTAAGTATGGTGTGTCGTCTTGTAAAACTGTTGAACGAACATCAGGATCTTATGAAGGCTCGAATTCGCTGATGGTCACTATTGATAAAGTGCCAAAGCGTGGTTCTGATTTTTTCTCAGTAAAGACTGCAGATGACCCTTGTTGTAACCCTTGACCGGAACATATGCTGTTGCAACGAGACCAGTAATGTGCAGCTCAACTCTAGAACACATCAATCAACGAAGGGTTTGTAATCAATACTATTGTAGGCGGTTGTCCCTGGTTAAATCTTTTGCTGAGCTTGGTCAGTTAAAACTCTGGGGCACGAATGCTTGCAAAATATGATATTACCATCATCACCGTTATTTGTGTATGTGTTTTCCGTTGCTGTACCACGGCATAGGAGTCGCTGAAAATAATGGCAAGCATCTCTCCCATGCTCCTCTCGTGCACGTTTCGTCGCATGACGGATCCCGTTTTGGGGTATGACGTGATGGCGATGGCAAGCGGAACTGTCGCGGACAGCTCCATTGATCGACGACATGGCATGGCCTATGGCAGATTCATTGCATATAGTAATAAAGTTTGGCATCTGAGCGGAAAAGACAAGTGCATCGCTAACTCATCCAACTCCTCTATTGCTATCATTTCAGGGGCATCATCATTACAGCTGTTGCATCTCGGGTTTCCTCATTTCAACGAATGGACATTTCAACGAGGAGATCTCGCCGCGCGCCGATTTTGCATTTCAACCATCTTGGTCCTCGTTGCGCACATCGTGACGATGTCGAGTGGCTGACAGTGGATGATGTTTACGAGGAACAAACGACGAGTCTCATCAGAGGTGGCTCGAAGAATTCTCCTCGATAAAAATGAAAATATAAGCCGCAGCCCAAATAAAATTGGACCACGTGGACTTCGACTGAAAAGATAAAAGCGAAGACTTTTTTGCAATGAGGTGAAATGAATGAAAATAACAAGACTCAAAAACTGAATGGTCTGATAATCTGTGGGGAGATTTCAGAATATATCGCGTTGAAGGGAGAAACTCTCGTCCTTCGATGCGGTATTATTTATGTCAGTTTGTTAAGAACAATCCTTGCATGTGCGCAAAGATAACTACCTCCGTTTTTGAGCGACCATCACTCACTCGATCGCGGAGCGTAAACGTAGCATCATGTGCTTGGTTGAGCAAGGGTAAGGGGTTTCTAGCTGGAAACTGCTTCCTGATACTATTATAAATCTTTGATAAAGGCCGCATGTGTTGCGGTGATGCCATCGTAAAGCTCGACCTTCAGAACTCGAGCGTTTTCAAGAATTTGCCGCTTACATTCACGCGAGCTCTACGCCCGTGAATGTAAGCATGAAGCCGCCTTTCCAGTGTATAACACACCCATACACAGGTGAAGAATACGGGGAAAGTGTTCACGTATACATCGGGCTTGATCAGAGGCCTGGCTGTTTACTATTCGGCACTCGCGTTGTCAAACGCCCCGCCTAATTTGTGTCAATGGCGGTAGTGCTGTTCATTGCACGCTCCGATAAGCGCAAGCAGAGTACCGTATCCGAATACTCTGATACAGATTTTCTGATCGTTTAGATGTATTGCGAACACTTATAAAGGAATAAAGTTCATCTAATCCACATAATACCGAGGGGGGTATGCTGCTGGAAGGGGCTTTCGCACTTTCAAATACTTAAAAGTTTAGCGATTGTGGCCATCATATCTAAAGATTATCGGTCTCGGTCAATTTACTCGCTTCGCAAAGCCAAGCCGTCTATGGTGATGTCGTGGATGGTGGAATTTCAAGACGTGGCAGTGGTCACCGATTATCATCTGAGGACTGCAGCCAGCGAGATGCAAAGCAAAGCATCCTCGGTCCTCGTTTCGCGTTCTCGCCCAACGAGGAGTCGGAACCGATCGAATTCCTCGCGCGAGCCCTTTTTGGCATCGATCCAGCCGCGCCAGCCGCGCCAGCCAGCCGTCTACGGGGCATGACGTACCTACTAGCGAACGGTTGTAGGGTTAGCCTTGGTGGGGTGATCGATGCCCCCCCACCCCCGCCCCCTTCTCGGCCCGCGAACCCTCGCGAACCCCCAAGTCCCCCCGCGCGAAACCCCGCATCCGATGAAGATCCCCCGACTTCCGCGCACCCATCGTGCGACCTCGAGACCCCCGCGCGCACCCGCGCCCGCGCGACACTCGCGCGACCCCCATATGCCCCTCCAGGGACCCCATGTCGTAATGATCCGGTAACGGCATCCTAACCGGCATACTAACATAGGGAATCTTTATGGAATATTCCATCATTAATGGCATAACACCATCCTAACGTCATCCTAACGCTGAACATTGTTAGGATGTCGTTAGGATGCGTTAGGATGCGTAAGATTTCCCCCCGTTAGGATGCCGTTGGGATGCCGTTACGTGGTTCGTTAGAATGCTGATAGGACGTCCTAATGAGGCAACACCTAACGTACTCCTAACGGCATCCTTACACAACGAATATTCTAGGAATATGGTTCCTCCCCCCCCTTCGTTAGGACGTCAGGCGTTAGGATGCCTTTAGGATGCCGTTAGGACGCCCGCCCTAAAAACCCCTAAATATGTTTCACATAGGACGTTCCTAACGACATCCTAAAGGCTCTTAACAGCATCCTAACACATTTGTTTCGCGTAGGACGTGTCCTAACGACACCTAACGGCATGCTAATGGTATCCTAACAGCAAAAGTGTAACGCAAAATGGATGGTGTTAGGACACCGTTAGGATGCCCTGAGGAGGAACAGGAGGTTATGGAGAAGGAATGGAGGACCCCCGCCGATACCATAAAAATAGTAAATTTCCCCCAAAATCCCGAAAATTATACAAAAAACAACTTTTGGCAGGGAAAATGGCAAGGTCAATGGAACATCCTCCCCCAAAAAAAATGTCAAAAATGGTTTTTTGGGGGGAGATATGGGCCATTGAGTGCGCAAGAATTGTTTTTGAAATTGGACAAGGCGAAAACAACTTTAACAAGTTTGAGAAGTCTAGAGAGTCATCGCTCTTCGCTCACCGCACCGCACCGCACCGTGTCACACCACCCCGCCCCGCCCCGCCCCGCGCGAGACTCCAGACTGACTGTGCCAGGGGTCAGTGGTACATCTAAGCCGTGCAATT
Source organism: Cymbomonas tetramitiformis (assembly GCA_001247695.2). Classification (NCBI taxonomy): domain Eukaryota; kingdom Viridiplantae; phylum Chlorophyta; class Pyramimonadophyceae; order Pyramimonadales; family Pyramimonadaceae; genus Cymbomonas; species Cymbomonas tetramitiformis. The sequence goes on along the minus strand of LGRX02001748.1, from coordinate 44,456 downwards.
GGCAGAATGTACTTCTGCACAGTGGGGCAGCTCAATGGAAATGGGTACCGGACGGGACCCAAGAACGATTGACTGCGTACTTTGGAGAGAGCACGCATAGGACCGCCTATTGCTGGCAGCATATTATCGACATGCCTTCTGGAGCGCTACGCCGCTGGGAGCGTAAGAGGGGTGGTGGCTGGTTTCTGGAAGACGCCGCTCGAGCGAAAGAGGCAGTTACGCGCCCCCAGACCTGCGGCGGGAAGTGGTATCATGCCGATGGGTCGGGAGTTGCGTATTAAGAGGGCTGTTAGCACTCCCTACGCGCCCCCGGACCCGTGGCGTCACATAGGTTTCGGTGTGGGTTGCTGTGTGTATGGTAGTCACTTGGGAAGTGCGCAGTCTGTTGGTGACGGCTGCGATGTGGGGACAGCTCCCTGGACACACGCCTGATCCTTAGGGGCTCCATGTGATCGTGGGCGGTACCGTAGGCGCCCGGTTGTAGAAGGTTGGGATCTTCAATATGTGGGGACACCTCCCCCGGCACGCGCCTGTTTGGCCACTGTCACGCGGCTATTTGTTCTGACCACTGTCACGCGGTCAAATCCTAAAATTTTCAGGAGTGGTTGCTCCACTGTCACGTGGAAATCTTGGCCACTGTCACGGCCACTGTCACGCACGCGGCTATC